>JAMKCH010017089.1:0-43642 GCA_023653785.1 Ophioderma brevispina
CATGACGTCATACGTTGAGGAAAGTATGAAAATAGGTGGGAAATTGATATTTCGCAATTTTCTGACTCAAAACAAACTGTTTTGTGAACTTAAAGGCCCATATCTCAAATGACAGTTATAATGCTTAATTCTCAGCTCACAATTTTCATCTACAACCGGACATGGTCATCCAATCCTAACAATAAGCTAATGTCATTTTAAGATATCAAATGGGCTAATTTTTTTTTTAAATATTTAATTTCCAACTTTTCTTGGTTAAAACTAACGGCAGAGTTTCCATATGTACCCCTCATTCGAAGTTCTACATGTAACATTTTTTTTTTTTTTTTTTTATTTTTGGCCTTAGGGTTCAGGTATTCATTAGTGTAAGGCCATAAATAAAAATAATTTGTTTTCCTGTACAATTTTAAAGAGGGGTACATATGGAACTCTTTCCACACTGACTTTGTCCACAGCAAAAGCAAATTATTAGTTTATTGTCTATAGTTTAGCACGTAGGCATAATAAACAACCTCTTCAATTAGATCGGGCATGCAATAAACAACATAGCACGGAAGCTCTTTTGAGTGCTTTAAGTGCCCATAAATGGAGGATGAAACGATTTAAATACATTTCACCATAATCCCCAACCCAGTAGATAAGTATCAGATTGCGTGTACAGACATCGTCATGTCACCCACTGTTGTTACCAATGTTATTTGGCATACTTTGACACAATGATTTGGGTATTAGTTGTTCACGATTCTTTCACAGCTGGTCACAAATGAGGTGCTAATCTTCTAGATAAGATCATGCGATCGATTTCACCATATCCATAACGCCAGTATATGAGGTTTTTCAGACTGCATCAGTACATATAATGAAGTCAATCTTTAAAACTATACCAGCGTTATTAGACAATTTGACATAATGTATTAGGATAGTAAATATTTACGATTTTTCCCAACGTGGACATCTCGCAAACGAGATATGACGCGTGACGTAGATTTGTCGATTTTTTTCCATTTAGGTCGGGGGTCTGCAAGGCGACAACCCAACCAAAGATGTCTTCTTCAAAAATACATCCTTACTACATTCTCCATCACAAAATAGCGCCTATATTCCCTTATATATTATAAACAGGTTTATAGATAATTATTTACAACAGTAGAAGAATTCAAACCTAAAAAGTTGCCTAGATTGCCTCAGCCATTTCACTAATTAAAAATTACACCCCCTGCACCAAGTAAGGGAGCCGAAACAGGAACATCGAGCCACTTGAACTGTTGAAACCATCTTGCGAAATATGTAACACACTCGGAGCTCAGACAACTTACGCAGATTTTATCCTATCTCAAAACACTTTTCTCTGCTAAAAGATTCTCGCACATCACTTAAGGAAAAATTCAGAAGGTTTTTTCCATTTTCTTCAGATTTCCGATCATTGCATATTAAAATTCAAATCTTATACCTTCTCCTTCTACAATCCCGTTTTCTTCTACAACCCTACACAGTCTGGCAATTTACTGGTCGCAAGCCTAAACAAATAAGTAAAGTAACAAAATGCTACACTAATTAAGACACTCGATCTGACGACGAAAGCAATATGTAGAGCGGTGCCCCTCATACAATAATAATAATAATAATAATAACAATAAACCGTATCACAAAGTTAACATGTGCAGATAGTAGACATTTCTATTCTCTTTTGGTACCTTTTGTAATAAGATAGTCCTTATTTTGCGCATTTTTCATAATGTCAAATAATGTCGAACTGAAATAGTTTTATTTGTTACGATCTGCATTTTTTTTTTTTCAATTGTGACAAGGTTCAAACAATCATTACTCGCGCTTTATAAATCTTCATTATTATTATTGTTTTCATCAACGAGGTGGACGTCATCTCGGCGTCACCTATATCGATGCCGCCATGGACAGCGGCTCAATGCTCTACCGTTCCACCATTGATATATCCCATTTCCCATCAGCACTATGTATAGAGAAAGAACGGCATTTCCGTCATGTAACATGTAATGGCATTCCCCACTCCAGCACTTTTCAAGGAAAGTGACGTCATCCCTGAGTCACTTATCGATGCAGCCGTGGCGCGGCGGCGGTGCAATGCTCTACTGTTCCATTATGCACTTTATTGTTAACCATTGACACGTCACAGTATCCCATTTCTCATCATGCACTATGTAATGGGCATGGCGCGATCATTGACAGTATCCCATCATGCACTATGTAATCTGCATTTACGCATTTCCCATCATGCACTTTTCAAGGAAAATTACGTCATCCCGGAGTCACCTATATCGATGCAGCCGTGGCAGCGGCGGCGGCGCGATGCTCTACCGTTCCCATCATGCACTTAGTGGTCAAAGTTTCGTATCAGAAGAAAGCTACTATTTTTCTCATTTACCCTGTGAAATCTTAAGACTTAAGAATGTTTGGTTGGGATGTTATGAGCGAAAATATGCCCCATTTTGGTTGACCAATATTAATTTTACAGAGTACTCTTTGGGGATTACTAAATCACGTTTTTAGCTCTCACTTAGAAACGGGTTGCAATATCGTCGCTAAACATTACAGATGGGGTTTTGGTGTGAAGGCCATTCTATCAAGATGGAAAATTAATAGACTTAAATCGGGTAATCCTACTTTAAGTATAATTTTCAAGGAGATGACGTCATCCCGGAGTCACCTCGATGCAGCCGTGGCAGCGGCGGCGGCGCGATGCTCTGTTCCCATCATGCACTTTATTAACCATTGACAGTTACTCCCATTTCCCACCATCATTAATATTTAACATGTGTTTAAATAACTACTAGTAACATATTTTCTCAACAAACAAGGGTGAAGATTAGTCGTACTTTAAAGGATTTTCTACGTAAACAAACATTAAAATTCCACACAACACCATGCTCTTTAATCTGTTTAATCATTTCTAACACGTACTCTATCATTTAACATGTCAACAGACAACTAGGGTTAAGATGAGTCGATCTTTAAGGGGATGTCCGATTCACGTATATAAATCTTCTTAACGCAATTTATGATTTTGCAATTTTTGTCTAAATTTTCCTAAACAAAGAAGGGTGAAGATGGGTCGTTCTTTAAAGACATTCTTCTTAATATAAAGTCTATGTTTAAATTTAAGAGCAAACACAATAAAAGAAGACACGTCAAGCTTCTGATATTTGTAATCATAAACGCAATAAACGAATACAGACTCTAATCATGTTTTCTAAATAACACAACATTTCTTAAACAAACAAGGGTGAAGATGAGTCGTTCTTTAAAACTAAACTCTTAACATTTAACATGTTTTGTATTTTTCTCAATTCTAAGCAAAGAAAGGTGAAGTTGAGTCGTTCTTTAAAGTTATCTTTCTTAATGTAAGAGCAAACTCCAAAAAGCCTATGTTTTAATTTAAGAGATGACACAAGCTCTTTAATATTTTTAATCACTTTATCCTTCTTAACGCATTTAACATGTTTTCTAAATAACATTTTCTCAACAAACAAGGGTGAAGACGATTCGTTCTTTAAAGGAGGATGGCCCGATTTAAGTGTATATACAATTTGGATTGAATTGCCTTCACCCTAAAACCCCATCTGTAAAGTTTCGCGCCGTTATATTTCAAATTTCAATCCGTTTAGATGAGAGCTAGAAACGTGATTTTGCGAGCCCCATAGAGTACTGTGTAAAAATAATATTGGTCTACCAAAATGGAGTACTTTTTCGCTCATAACTTCCAAACCAAACATCCTTTAGCCCTAAGAGTTCACAGGGTACATGAGAAAAAACCCTTATGATTTATAACATGTATTTTTAAATAACTAACATATTTGCGCAACAAACAAGGGTGAAGATGAGTCGTTCTTTAAAGGGAAAGTTACGATTTAAGTACCGGTATATAAAACTTCTTAACACAATTGATGACGAACACAAACTCTTATCATGATTTTGCGATCCCTATAGGGTACCGTGTAAAATTAATATTGGTCGACCAAAATGGAGTACTTTTTCGCTCATAACTTCCAAACCAAACATCCTTTAGCCCTAAGATTTCACAGGGTACATGAGGGAAAAAACCCTTATCATTTAACATGTATTTTTAAATAACTAACATATTTTCTCACAAACAAGGGTGAAGATGAATCGTTCTTTAAAGGGAAAGTTCCGATTTAAGTATATAAAACTTCTTAACGCAATTGATGACGACCACAAACTCTTATCATTTACTTCCAAATCAAACAATAAGTCAATTCTAATCAGTTTATCCTTCTTAACGTAATTGACGAAAACAAACTCTAGCCATTTAACATGTTTTCTAAATAACATATTTTCTCAACAAACTAGGGTGAAGATAATTCGTTCTTTAAAGGGATGGCCCGATTTAAGTATTTATCCTTAACACAATGAACGAACACAGACTCTATTATTTAACATGTCAACAAACAAGGGTGCAGGTGAGGCCCGGATTTAAGATAATGAATTTAATCTTGATTGAATGCCTTCACCCTTAAACCCTACCCTAAAACCTCATCTGTAAATTTATCATTATTAAAGAAATGAACGAACGCAACCAAGCTATCTGTAAGGGTCAACAAACAAGGGTAAAAGATGGTAGATTCTTTAAAGGGGAAAGCTCGATTTAAGTATATAAAATTTTAACGTAATTGATTGAGAACACAAACACTTGTCATTTAACATGTTTCTAATAACATATTTTCTCAACCAAAAAAAGAAGTAAATTAACGTGGTTTCTTCAGGTAAGCAAAGTACCTATTTCTCAACCAACAGGGTGAGAGTTGTCGTTCTTAAATACAACTATTATTTAAATGTTTTGTAAACGCAAAATTAACGTGTTCTAGTAAACAGACAGTTAAACAACACCGTGTCATTAACCTTTATTAATCATTTCTAAACATAAGTCAAATATAACCAGTTTATCCTTTATACAATTGACCGAAAACAAAACTCTAATCAGTTAACAGGTGTTTCTAAATAACAATTTTACAAAATAGGGTGAAGTTGATTCATTCTTTAAAGGGGGTGGCCCGATGGGCCGCCGATTTAAGTGTTACCTCTTAACGCAATGAACGAAACACGACTATCGATTTAACATGTCAACAAACAAAGGGGTGAGACCAGATGCGTTCGTTCTTTAAGGGGAAGATCATGAAGTAATAAAATTTTAATCTTGATTGAATTGCTTTCCACCATAAATTTTCTCAATGAGTACATTTTCGCTCACAATTCCAAATAAACCAATAAGTCAATTCTAATCAGTTTATCCTTCTTAACGCAACCCACCCTAAAACCCCATATGTAATTTATCTTTCTTAACGAAATGAACGAACACAAACACTCTCCATTTAAAATGTCAAAACCAAACAAGGGTCCTGAAGATTATTTGTTCTTTAAAGGGGAAGACCGATTTAAGTATATAAAATTTTAACCTTCATTGAATTGCTTTCACCTAAATTTTCTAAAATGGAGTACTTTTCGCTCCATAACTTCTAAACCAAACAAAAAGTCAATTCTAATCAGTTTATCCTTCTTAACGCAATCACTGACGAAACCAAACTCTAGTCATGTTTATATACCTCCATATATAGATCACTGTCATTGATTGGTTAAAGTGGAGGCTAAATTCAACTAGCTTCAGAATTTGAACCAACCAAATAAATATCCCTGGTGAGAAGCGGGCATCTCATCATGACTCTAAACCCTGGACATCTCTTCCCAACATAGAGACTGCTGTACGGACATATATCATTCCGTATTATGAGTGTACATTTGAAGCTGGTGTAAGAGGATCGCATTTGCATTTGGACGGATATGCCGAACCAGCCTGGAGTCAGGGCCCGAAATGACAGTACGGAGGAAACAAAAAATGTTAGTGCAAGTCGGATGCAGGCTTGGCAAGGAAAAGGAGGAAATGGCCTGAATCGCAGGACCTTGTATTCATGTATGAGCTTGTAGAAGATCTGAAAGGAATCAGAGATGCAGGGCTACATAGGGTAATACCAACACGGCAGGTAAATACACCGTGAAAGATATTCGAGGATTATAATTACACGATAACGCCATCTGCAGGGCCGTTGTAAAAGTTGCTGAATCGGAGTTGTACGATCTTGCCGACAAAAAAATGGCAAGAATGTCGATTACGGCGATCGTTTTGGACTCCAACATCACTTCCTGAACACAAGAAAGGGTGATTGCTAATTCTCATAAGTTTTGGACCCTAAGTTACACAAAGTTGTTAAACCATGCATGCATTGCCATGGCCTACACATGTATACATGATAATATTCTAGGCTGTTGTTAGCCATCCTGGCTTAGATAATGAAATGTCCTTTTAAACCAATCAGTTAACAAGAATCTATATATTCGTTATAAAAACAAATATGACTGCTGTTTATTCGGAGCATGGTGAAAAACTATGGCCCTCGGTGATTCGAAACCTTATACTATGCCCCTCGCTTACGCCTCGGGCACAGTATGGTTTCGAGATCACCCTTGGGCCTATAGTTTCAACCATGCCCCGCATAGCAGTCAATATTTGTATATATGTTTTCTAAATAAAATATTTTCTCAACCAAACAGGGTGAAGATGGTTCGTTCTTTAAAGGGCGGTGGCGCGGTTTAAGTTTATTACCATCTAACGCAATGCAGAAACACAAATATCCATTTGGACCACGTCCACAAACCCTAGCATTTAAGATGTTGTCTAAATCGCATATATTCTCAAACGGAGTACATTTTCGATCAATAACTTCTAAATCAAGAAACCAATGACAGTATCCCATTTCCCACCAAAAATTATGGTACAGTAAATACTAGGAACTAGCTCACAAACAAGGGTGAGATTAGTCGTTCTTAAAGGATTGTCCACCCGTAAACAAACCATAAAATCCACCACAAGAACATGCTCTTTGATCTTTTATTCATTCTACTCCGTCATTAACAGTATAACAAACAACTGGGGTGAAGACGAGTCGTTCTTTAAAGGGTGGCCCGATTGAAGTCGTTATCCTTAACTTAAAGCAATGAACGAACACAGACTCCATCATTTAACATGTCAACAAACAAGGCTGAAGATGAGTCGTTCTTTATTAAAGGGGAAGGTCCGATATATAAAACTTCTTGACCCAATTGATGACGAACACAAACTCATTTAACATGTTTTCAAAATAACATATTTTCTCAAATGGAGTACATTTTCGCTCATAACTTCCACATCAAACACCCTTTAACCCGAAGATTCCACAAAGTAGGCCTACATCAATATTATTTAACATGTTTTTCAATAACTACTAGTAACATATCTTCACCTTCTTAACGCAATTGATGACGAACACAAACTCTTATCATTTAACATGTTTTCTAATTTAATACCGTAATTAACGTGTTTTATTCATGTAAGCAAAGTACATATTTCTCAACCAACAAGGGTGAAGATGTGTCATTCTTTAAATACAAATCTTAACATTTAACATGTTTTGTAAACGCGTTTTCTAAAATAACATTTAAATTCCACAACACCATGCTCTTGATCTTTTTAAATCCTTTCTAACAATAAGTCAATTCTACAGTAGTCTAGTTTATCCTTCTACGCATTTGACGGAAACAATGTATTTTAAATAGCATAATTCTCGTAAGCAAACTAACATATTTCTCAACCAACAAGGGTGAAGATGTGTCATTCTTTAAATGTTGTTGTTTGTTAGTTAGTTCTAAAACTTCGCGACGCCGCCGCTGCCAGCGGCTGCAAGCCTGAGCTTCAAAATTCAACCCAAACCCGATTTCACCAACAGTAAGGCTTCGCGGCGCCGCCGCTGCCACTGGCTGCAACCCGAGCTTGAAATTCGATGGCAGCCAAATTTGTTGTATTTATTTATATATTTATTTGTAAATTCATTTATTTATCAATTTATTTATTTATACATTTATTTATACATTTATTTATTTATACATTTATTTATACATTTATTTATTTATTTCTAAAACTTCACGACGCCGCCGCTGCCAGCGGCTGCAACCCTGAGCTTCAAAATTCAACCCAAACCCGATTTTTCACAACAGTAGGCTTCGCGGCGCCCCCCGCCGCTGCCACTGGCTGCAAAACCCGAGCTTGAAATTCGATGCAGCCACATTTGTTGTATTATTTATATAGTTATTTATAAATTCATATTATTTATCAATATTTATTTATACTTTATTTATTTATACCTTTATTTATACTTTATTTATACCTTTATTTATCCATTTATTTATTTCTTTATTTATTTACTAAAACTTCGACGCCCCCTCTCCAGCGGCTGCAACCCTGAGCTTCGAAATTAAGACCCAAACCCGATTTCACCCACAGTAGCTTCGCGCGCCGCCACTGCCACTGGCTGCACCGAGCTTGTAAATTCGATGGCAATCCAAAAATTTTGTTGTATTTCTTTAAATATAATTTTATTTATAAATTCATTTAATTTATCAATTTTTTTATTTATACATTATTTTAAATTTATTTATAACATTTCAATTTATACATTTAAATTAAGCATTTAATTTATCCATTTTTTATTTATTTATTTATTTCTAAAACTTCGACGCCGCCTCGTCCAGCGCTGCAAACCCTGAGCTCAAAATGACAACCCATCCCCCCGATTGTCACCAACAGTAGGCCCTCGCGGCGCCCGCGCGGCCACTGGCTGCAACCCGCCTTGAACCCTAATTCGATGCAGCCAAAATTTGTTGTATTATGTTTTATAATATTTATCAATTATATATTATAAATTTTAAATTGTTTTACATTTAGTTATTTCTAACACTTCGCGACGCCGCCGCTGCCAGCAGCTGCAACCCTGAGCTTCAAATTTTAGACCCAAACCGATTTTTTCACCAACGTTAATCCTCGCGGCGCCGCCGCTGCCCGTGGCTGCAGCGCGCAACCAAAGGCTTCCGGCGCCGCCGCAGCTGAACCCTTTCAAAAAGGTGAAGCTTCGCGACGCCGCCGCTGCCAGCGGCTACAAGCCTGAGCTTCAAAATTACATCCAACGCCCTTTTACCAGCGTTAGTAAGCTTTACGACGCCGAAGAGGGAAAGATCGGCATTGAAAAACAAAAGAGGAGAGGAGGAAGAAAAAGAAGACAAACAAATGTGTGTAAAATAGGTTGTTGAAGATTCCGCGGACGCCGCCGATGTGCACAGCGGCTGCAAACCCTCAGCTTCGTGGAGCCGCCGCAGCCACCTTTTGAAAAAGGTGAAGCTTCGCAAAACGCCCGCCGCTGCCAGGGGCTGCAACCCAGAGCTTCGCGGCGCCGCCGCAGCCAAGTTTTTAAAAGGGTGAGCTTCGTGACGCCGGCGCTGCCAGTGGCTGCAAACCCAGAGCTTCGCGGCGCCGCCCCAGCCACCTTTTTAAAAGTGTGAATCTTTGCGGCGCGACCGACGCTCACAGTCGCTACAACCCCGAACTTAAAAAATTCCATAAGCATATCTTCGCGATATGACCGCAGCCGACAGAACATGACTTCAGAACTTAGCTTTGATTTTATAACAATGTAATGCGGGTAAAATAAAACATTCTAAAGTAGATATATGTCCTTTTTTCCTCTGGATCACCGCGCCGCCGCAGCTCCGATTTTTTAAAAAAGTCGAGCTTCGCGGCGCCGCAAAATGGTAGGGTATTCTAAGTTACTCCAGTTTTTCAGTATAAGAAATTAGGGGTCAAAACATTGCTTTATTTTGCGTCCAAATGTGCGAAAAGACACTCATTTGTTTTCTGCACTTCGTCAAACGAATTGCTCTCACCGAGACTGCGCTGATTGCTTAAATTGGTGTGAGAATGAACTATATTTTAAATATTAGCACAACCTAAATTTTTCATGCCATTTTATATTTTTTTTAGGGTTACTTGTATAATTTCCATAGGTTCCACATTAAACCGCTACATGATGTATATAAAATATTATGGCTCCACTGGCCTACTATACTTTGCAAGATTTTTAAAATTAATTATTTACTTATTTATGTCACTATGAAGCAGAATAACAGTACCACATCAGATTTGTCATATTTTGTCATGGTACTTCGAGTTAGTGCCTGGGGTGGGGCTCGTAGGACCCATGCTAAATTACGAACGCAAAAACGACGCGGATGAATTTGTTTTTTTTGCACCAATGCAAAGCGCAACTAAAAGTTAGATGAATACCAAATATAAACCCAATATTATATATTTCAGCGTTAAAAATCGCCGCTTAAAACAAAAATGGGTCATTAGGACCCCCCCCCCCCCGCATGCAGTTTAGTGTTAATAATTTGATGAATTTACACGTATTGCCTATTCGTTTTCCGTCAAACGGTAATAAAATATGTTTCATCCCGCCTAACCCTCTTGCATGATATAGCCGAAACACAATACATATATATATATATATACATAACATGAGTAACCTTTGGGAGCACCAAGCAATCGCTGGACGTCAGGCAGCCAGACCGTCGTGAAAATAAAAAGCGTAAGACTTACCAATTACTGGAAACACGTCTGCAACCTGCGATATCCGCCTCAGTAGCAAAGACCTGAGAGAACATAGAACTACTTCCTAGTTCCAGAACTACAGTTAAGCCCAGTTCCTCTTTGAAAATCCTTTCCAGAAGCTTAGAAGCGTCAATAAAAACATCATCCAGCAACGATGCATCTTCATGGAAGTACGCTGCACTTTCCTGCCAAACCCAGATTTGGCAAGTGACGTCTTGCCCGCATGGCGGCGATCTCGGTCAATGACGAATCTCTGCAACATCTCCACACGTTACACACACCTTTAACTAATCCTCATGCAAAACCGTTAATCCGGCTATACATTGAAAATACATTGGTTTCCCCTAGCCCGATAATCCGATGGGACAACAACAACAACAAGAAGGAATGCATAGCCTAAGATTGAAGCAATCAACCTTTGAATAACTTTGGCATTAAGATTTGTAATTTTAACTATATTAGTATTCGAATAGGTCTAGACCAAAACTTAAAGGTTGCACTAAAATTACATTCGTTTGGAATGTGAGAATACAAATAATAACCAACCATGAAATTACTGGATTGCTATCTAAAATATAAATATCTGTGGTGTTTATCACAATTGCATGAAAACAAATTGTCTGCTATAACACAACATAGATGACTGTATTATCACACGTAACATTTTTCTACCTCCAGATGATTTTTTTTTAATAATTGGTTTTTTTTTTTAATTTTATATTACATTTTGACTTGGTTTAATTTTTGTTTGAGTTATTAAAAAAGCGTTAAAAATTTCCGTAAATTTTACGGAAATTTCCTGGTCAGTATTTCCAGACATTTTTAGGGTAATTTACAGAACTTTCTGTCAATTAACGGAGCTTTGACAGTAATTTTAACAGAATTTTGTTCATATTACGGAAAAATGAGTATTTTAATAGAATTTTTTTTATTTTTTTTATTTTTTTTATTTTTTTTATTTTTTTTATATTTTTGGAAATATTTCCGTAAATTAACATTTTTTTGTTTTTTTGTTTTTTATTGTTATTGTTTTTCTCAAACAGATTTTTCCAAAATTTATCGTAAAATCTGTTTTCTTAATTACACGGGAAATTTTTAACAGTGTAGGGCAATCGATTCAGTTGACCTTCACGTAATCATAGTTTTCACGCTTTTCCGTTGTAGTCTATGGAGGCCAGACTATGAATCCTGCCGGACTATACTGCTTTCATACCGGTGTGAAAGCAGACATATTCCGGTGGGAGCCATATCCGGGGCTCCCCTAGACGACACTGCGGAATAAAGCGTGAAACTAATCTTGCACTAAGAGTCAACTGAATCGATTTCCTTATGGTTCACCATTGTTCCCGGACTATGCTACGCGGAACAATGGTTACTTTCTATAACACCGGTATTAACAGGGCAAATCCTTCTCCCTATAGCAAGCACCTTTCCTATACTTTGGCATTAGAGTTTTGCATTTGTAACTAAATTAGTATTTGAATAGTCCTACCACATTATTATGGTTAGCCCTAAAGATTGCATTCCGCTTGGCATGTGAGAAACAAACATTGAAAATCATGAAATTACGGGATTGCTATCATAACGATAAATAAATACTGTGGTGTTTATCAAATATTGATGAAACAAATTGCCATTGCTACTTCTAAATACCAAACATAGATGTTATTATCACATGAAAAATTTTTCTACCTCCAGATGATTTTTTTTTAATAATTGGTTTTTTTTCCGGTATTAACAGGGCGAATCCTTCTCCCTATGTATCGGGAAGCCCTGCATTTCCTCAATCAGTGCATCCCCTGAGTGCACGCCACGCCCTGCACCAGGCGGAGTAGGACATGCCATATTAACAGCAACAGTAAACTCAAATCGGCATAACAGGCCCTTAGAAAAATCAAATGACCAGCATTCCATAAATTATCGTTTGGAACAGAATGCCCAAATCGAGCAGATCGTGTCCGCCCCCCCCCCAAAAAAAATGCGAAAATCCTTTGACGGAAAGAGTCATGCCCATGATTCCTAGGCCTTAGGCCTATAATGTTAACTTCACAAAAGCAAATATAATTGCGCTATTGGTGCTTGTTTATTGTTTGCAACGTCCACAATAAGGACTTGTTAGGGTAGCTAATTACGCTACGGCTACTGACACTTGTTTTGGGGTAAAAATTCAAAAATATGTGTTTAGGGTGCTTTTTTGTGAGGTGATGCTTGGAGAAGTGCCCCCCCCCCCCCCCACACACACACATTTCCCCTCCGTTTGAAAACATTGATTAGACGTATTGTTTCCGTTAATAATGCACTCCAAGTTGGACATGAACGATGTGTTGCTTGGGACCCCCTGACTTACCTGGAAGGTAATGATGATTTTGTCATCAGTTAAAAAAGGCTGCAATTTTGTCATGGTCGTCTGAAATTGAAATTTTAGCCTTCAAATTATTTAGTCCCAGATAGACAAAAATGCTGTTTCTGTTTTAAATGGTTCCATCAATATTAATTAGGGCAGAAATGAATAAGAAATAGAAAATTGAATAGGCCTTTGCTATGTGCAATAAAATTATTGCTTCAAACCCACTAAAACCGTTTCCACTTGGTGGGACTGTATGCAATTTAGTGCTAGGCGCTAATCACTTCGAAAAAACAAAACAAGAAACAAACCAGGCTAGCAAGTTCACGTTGATTCTTTTTCAAGTATATCAAGTATTAGTATAACACTATTATGGTTAGCCCTCATAACAAATTTTCTTCCATTTCAGAAGGAGATTACAGCCATACCGTTTATACGCGAATAAAGTGGATTAGAATCAACCCTTAGGGCCACACACAAAAAAGTGTTGTATGGAGTAACCCGCCCGACCCTAATTTTGAAAATCAAGGACCATGTAAAAATAGTATACCTACCCTAATTTTTTATTGATTGTTCAAAAATCTATTTTTCAAGTTGTTTTGTTACTCTGATTTGTTAACAGATTTTCTAAATGATTTTGTGTTTCTGGTGTAACTTGGCAACTTCTCTTTAAGATTTCAAATCATAAGAGTCAAAGTATCAATATTAATAACATTAATGGGAATGATGTGATGTTGTAAGTAATGCATTATTTATTTAAAAAAAGACACCCGCCCCCCCCTATTTGACATTTAGTGTTAACCAATACAAGAATTTTTTGTGTGGCCGTAATAATTATACATTCAAGACGTTACAAGTCCCCAAAATTATAGATCACTTATAATGCGGAACAATTATAGATCACCTCATTAATTTTGCATTTTAAGTGTCTATAATTTTTGAGCCAAAAATAGATCCACTGCAATACTGATATTAGTTCGTGATTGAATGCCTAACAAAAAATTATTATGGTGAGCCCTTCCTCCTTAAAGATTTTCATTCCGTTTGGGAATGGAATACAAACAATTCCAAAATTGATATACTGGGTTTACCATCTAATATAGATAAAATAAAATTATGGGGTGTTTATCAACCATGGCAGGAATACAAAATGTCTGGATTACTTCTAATAACACAACATAGACGTATTATCATACGACAACAGTTTTTGTACCGCACAAATGATTTTTTTAATAACCATTTTTTAATTCAGTATACCCGGGGAATCCTTTCTCGATATATACCGGGACATCCCTGCTTCCTCAATTAAGGAATCCCGGAGGTGCACGCCCAACCGTGCCCCCGAACCAGGTCGGAGTGTAGGACGGCCATGAACAGCAAAAAAGTAAAACAATCGGACATAAAGGAGGGAGGCAGGGGGAAGGGGACGCCCGATGTTCGATTACAGAGTTGGGATTTTGGAGGTGTCCATGTTCTGTGGAGCTCTATAGAAAAAATCCCTCCATCGACATTAATATGCCTGATTGATTCCTCCAAAACCGCTTGAGAATGATTCACTTGTACTACGGCAAGAAGAACATATTTAAAGCAATTGTGTTCTGCGAACTTTAAGTTCGTAGAAGAAATTTGAAAAAGGTTAAAAAAAAAAAAAAAGTGTTTGTTTGGCGTAACCCCGACCGACCCAAAAAAACTGCAGACTCAAAAGTTTTTATGGCACTAAGCACCGACCCATTATTTTTTTCCATCCAAAACTAAAAAAAAATATTTTTTTTACCAACACAAGACGAAAAAAAAAATAACAAAACAAGACAACAAAGCAACTAAAACCAGTAGTTAAAATAAAAGATCTTTTTGTGTTCTAGGCCTCGATTATGTCCTATTGAAAAAGATTTAAATGTAAGTGCCCCCAATTTGCTACAGAAAAGACTTCCGTAGTGCCCAAGGGGGGGGGGTTCCTAGTGGACCCAAGCCGAAGTGATAACCACTTTCCCATGGGTCTGTTTTATCATGACTCACTAACACATTGTAATTATGCGTCGCTCTTGGTAGTTATGAGAACACATACCCAAATAAAAATGAAGAAAATTCCGAAACTTTGACTCCTAGCTCTGCCTCCTGGCCACATTGAACTATGGCCACCGCCTCATTTTCCGAACTCAGGCGTGTCCACCCCCATCGCCCATCCTCAGGAACTCCAAATATAAGGTTGTTTTGAACCAAATAATTCAAAATCGTCACTCTAGAATAACCAATAACCAACTAATCCATGACCAAAATCTAGGCCACCCAATTTCATACCCTCTGTGTATTGTTCTCAGAAAACTTCAAATCACCTTAATTTTACCATAGACTTACAAGTTAAGAGCACCATCACTGCAAAAAATTAGCAGACTTGACTATCCACGCGCATATAAAGGTTACTTAAATTTGAGTATTCAGAAGTATAACCCCGCTATTGCCCCTCTAAAGGCATATCTCTAAGCAATAAAATCCCAAGATTTTAATTACTTAATTTTTTAATATTTTTAATTTTTTGACCTTTTTACCTCATTATCTTATGAAAGTGCCCAAGGGGGGGGCGCCGCTGGTCAGATCACTAGGACCCAACCTAATATTCTAAATGAAGCCGTGGGCAGATTTTAAATTTTTTAAAAAAAGAAAAAACCTAAAAAATTAAAAAAAAAAAAAAGCAAAAAACTCCTTGAAAAATTTGATTGCGTAACCGGACAAATCGCAAAAAAACAAATGTTGGGTACTCCATGGGCACCCCCCACCCCTTGGGCATTAAGTGCGTTTAAAATAGTAGCTATGTATATTTTTAGAGTAAAAATTGAGAAGATTCTAAAAAAAATACCGTAAAAAAAATCTTAACGAACAGACAGGGACCCTGATATTTTTTCTCCGTCACGCCAAACAAAAATTTTTTATGCCTAAGTCAGGACTTAGTCAAATGTAGGGGGAAGGAAGGGACGCCCAGATGTTCGATACTAGCGTTGGGATTTTGGCGGTTGCCAGGCTCTGTGGAGCTCTATGAAACAAACAAATCCCTAAATCGGATGAATATGCCTGATTGAATTACTCTAAAACCTCTCGGATGAATTCATTCAATTTTTACCATACGGCAAGACGGATCCATTTAAGGTGGCTGTGAAGTCAGAAATTCAATCAAGGAACTGTTTTTTGCCGTATCTATTAATTGTTGTTCCAACTATATTAAAGTCTACATATCTGAGAAGGAAATGACTCAGGAAATCCAAATATGATAATATTTTTCCCAAACAAAAATACGTATTTTTTGAGAAATATTAAAAAATGGAAGATTTTCACTCATTTGTTTGGTTCCTATAAAACAATATATACAAAATGTTATATAAAAATGTGCCTTTCGTTTTTGTCTTCCAGAGTCATAGTTCTCAGCGGTACCCAGCCGATTTAACCAACCCCCTTTCTGACATAAAATTCTGCACTATTTATCACTTATTTGCCAAAAAAAAAAGCCAAAAAACCGTGTGTTTCAAATTGGAACAACGCCAAGATTGTTCAATATGTGTTGACATAAATACGATTTTTAAAACCAAAAATGAAAAAATAAAAAAATACGACCTAGATTTTGATATGCTCTATATTACCACGATTACATTTTATTTTGACCTGTTGCTGATATGGAATTCGAGTAACTGGGAACCGAAAAATCCGGAATTATCGCCGAAGTGAACACAGAGAAAATCGCCATTTTGTTCCACATTATTGTCCATTCGTCAAAATATGCCTTATTCCAGCCAAAAGCGTTTCATCTCGCATTATTCACACTGCTTCTGCCACCAGGTTACCCAAAATTGCTTTCATGGAGTACTTATGATCAAAATTCAAACGATTTATGAGGCTTCAAATTCGTGATGAAATTTAAATCCCATTCTGTTTATGCAAAAGCAACTCACGTGGGCAACCATTTCAATTGCATACAAGTTACAATGGGTATGCGTCATAGCGAATGGAGGCATCAAGGCGTTTCTGATGCGCTCTTACATTCGCGCGCGCCGAAGAGCACAGGCGAGTATTGCGTAATACGCAAATTAACCGCCATTTTGCCAGTTCAGCCCATGTGATTGTTCTTGGTCAAAAATGCGTAACATAGTCAAAAGTTTAAAATGAACAAGTAGAGGAAAAAAAATAAATATATATCGATTCTGTAAATATTATGGAAAGAACAACATGTTGATGCCGTTAAAAATGAAAAAAACAACTAAAAAAAACTTGGGCCATTGGACTAAGTTCCTGACTTCACAGCCCCTTAAAGCAATTTTTGTTCTGCGAACTTTTCGTTCGTAGAAGAAAATTTGGAGAAAAATTCATTTTGAAAAATCAAACTTTGCGCCATTTCAAAATCCCTTAGACTGCTGAGAACGTTATTTGTTCAAATTTAGTCTCATTTCTGTTATATGGGTCTACCAGCCTATTGACTCCACGAGGTCGGAGCACGAAACGTATGTGTACCGGGCTTACACGCTACATGAAGTCAATCACTACCAAATGTGATTTTATAGTGATTTCGTATATTGCGCCTCCTCTCTATGCGCATTCTCTCTCCACGCAGCGGCAATTCTCCCTGGACTTTGCCAGAATTACGTGCGGGAGACATCTGAACGTTGTATCGTCACCTAAAGGACAAGTCTTATTATACACTACTCTCTCTCCCCACCCCTCTATCTTTTATTGTTATGCATGCTTCGTTTGTGTCTAGCGCTTGAGGTTTCATGCGTTAGGTTGGATGTGGAAAATTTTACTAATCCCTTGTCCTATTAGGATATCTTGAGTGCATGTCATATTTAGCTTCTAATTGGTAAGGCCTATAGATGTACCGGAGATGTACGATCCGAAGAATGTGTTTTTTTTTTCCTTTAATTTTTTTTCGTTAACCACCTATTTTTTTCCGTTGAACTTTACAAACATGTTGCAGTGTTAATCATCAATTCACTGATTTCACATTTGCAAGTGTTAATATCAATCACTGAGTGTTAATAATTTAACACTGTAACATTTTAATAGTGCAATGTAAACGTGTTTTACTGTTAATCAAGCTATTACTTCATATTTTTCTTTTTACTCTAGCACTCACATTCTTTCTTCATTTTGGACCAAACTTGGTCTCATGTCATCATGACTAAAACAGTGTCAATTCATATGGTATTGTCCGTATTGACCCCTAAGTGACCTTTAACCTAGTCAAAGAGTCAAGTGTGTTTTGTTTTAACACAGTGAGTGTTAATAACTGTGTCCATATCAGTAACCTTCTATTTAGAGTGTACGGAGTGTATATAAAAATTTATGACACCATGGCTTACTATCTTCAAATTTTTTTGATTATATTTACTTTGTTTATGTCACCAGGTGTACGCATTATGAAAATCAGAACAGTAACTCTATTAAGAATTTTTACTTTTTTTGTCATGGGCACTTCCGTTAGTGCATAAGGGGGGTGGGGCTCCTAGGGATCCAATCTAAGTAACGCAAAACGACGCGATGGATTTGAATTTCTCGCCCGTTATCTAATTAATTAGCTTGGGTCCCTAGGAACCCCCCCCCCCCCCCCTTATGCACCAACGGGAGTGCTATTTTAAAAATAAATTAGCAACACCCTGGTCCAAAATATTTTCTGCTATGTGTGTTCATAGGCATGACACAAAACTAATTACATATCAAGAAAAAAATAATTAAGACACACATTGATTTGAAAAATATTTGACATTTGCAGGAATAGCTTCAAAGTGAGTGATAAGTCTGTAGAATCCTCATAAGTTACCTTTTCCAGCTGTATAATTGACAGAAAAGGAAGAAAACGCCTGTGTTCAAAGATACTTCTCCAATTCATTACTGTTGTAGTAGTGTCCGGTCGTACCTAATGACTAAAATCTCCGATTCTGTCCTTATTAGGTTGCCTTCTGGTCTATCTTTGCATGGTATGTTAGATCCTGTACTTGTTTGCATACCTCGCAAAAATCTGATTTTGATGATTTTTGCGATTTGCTGATTTAGCCAATCACTGATAGTGTCTTTCCCTTTATGTGCTGAAAGAACGATTCGCATCATCGAGGAACTGCGCGCCATTGCTGTACAAACCTATGGCAAATACGAACTGCCCCCACAAAAATACAAGAATGTACAAAATGGTGAAGTGTTTGTGTTCAATATGTAAATTTTGTCCTTCTAGAGCATATATAAACACACAATGATTTGCAATGTGTATGCTGTGGAAGCAAGGTCGGGGAAACATCATACTACTTTTTTGAGCGATTTTTGACCATTTCGAAACAATGATTTGCCCCTAATTTCCATACGATAAACCGGAAACTCATTTATATGCACCCCTGCCTTGTCTTATGCCCTAAAGCTAAAACAGCCGCCTTATTTAAACTATTTGCGCCCATGATGGACATTTATCGAACGTTGCCCCTTTCCTTATACTTAGTCGTGGTTTGGCAATTGCAGGATATGTTTGCCTTTGTTTAAATGTTTACCCTTTAGGGTTTAAAAATTTGTTTTGCATAAAAAAAGCAATCAAATAGAGCTAATGTTCTAGTGTAATGGTTTAAAAACGATTAATGTATACGCATAGATCGATATATAATTCAGTGGTGTTTAAAAATGGAGCTGTAGTCAAGCAAGGCTCTGGAAAATGTACACAGGGGACATAGAAACCAACACAAGGACGGGATAGAATTAAAGTGTTTGCTAATAAAACCAAACATTACATTGGCTTAGGAAGATTTTCCAGGACTTGGGGGGGGGGGGGCAACGCGAGCGCCGAGTGGGGAGGCAGTGGCGGCGCCAGCGAAGGGGGGACAATTCTCCCATTTTGTTCCTTTTTCCACCAGTTGCACCCCGCCACCACCCCCCAGTAAGAAGGAAAGCAGCGTTGGGGTCAAAAAAAGCAACCAAATTTAAAATTTAAAAAAAAAAATTTTGGGCTAAAATTTGTTTACAAATCTTAAAAGTTTGGAAGTTTTGTCCCCAGAATTTCACTTTTGCTAAAAAAATGTCACTTCCCCCCGCCCCCCCCAGAAAAAGAAGTCTGGCGAAGCCGTGATGTTTCCAGTTGGTAAAATAACGGCCCCCTGTTGGTTCTGTATCTAAAACGGTTGTTTTGAGGGTGCATCGAATATGAGAGAGAGAGAGCACAGCCAACAATTTTACATTATTGGTTGATAAGAATGGTCAATACTACTTTGTTGTTGTTGGCGACAAGGTGGTGCTTATGGCCCGATCCCTCCTCCCTTTTTTTTTTTTTACGGATTTGAAGGTAAAACAAATTTGGGGAAAATGGCGAGGCAGCGGAGCCGAAAATTTTGGTTTATCAGTACAATATGCGCGTCGGTACACGCCACTGGGGGGGTGAAGCTTGGAATCAATGTTTTGGTTAAAAAATGTTTATGATTATTGGGGGGCTTCATGGGTATTGAGCCCCCCCCAACCAAAAGTATTGGGGGTGCCCAGCCCCCCAAGGCCCCCCCCCCCGCTTCATAAGCTATGCTATTATTGATCTCTGTTTAATCTGTACTGGTGTAAACAACATCGGCGTAAAGTGCTGATTTGGAGAACCGCGCCGTCGCTATATGTCTATTTGCGGGATCGAGACGGTAGCCTACGACAAATTCCTAAATCCTTCATTTTTGTGTCGCCTGCCTTTAGACCCTAGTGATTCACCGAAAGAATCAAAAAAAAAAAATTTGAAATTTGCCAGAAAGAGCTCTACACCCTAAAAGTGAAAAATAAACTCGCGCAAGTTATTGGTGCAACATAAAATTGACAGAAAAGGAGAAAACAGCATGACTGTTTTCTTCTGCAGTGTTCAACGATATGAATCCCCTTGAATTAAGGGTTGTCAAAAGTGTCCGTACGGACAACAATGACAAAATACTCGAGTTGTCATATTTGTTGTTTCAGTCTGCACTTTTTAGGTACATATACCTGTTACAAAACATGCACAAATCTGATTTTCTATGATTTTTCCCATTTTCTGATTTAGAAATCACTGATAGTGTATTAAAGGTGCAACGAGAGATTCACATAAATCAGGTGGCACTTAAAATCGAAAGTACGGATTTTTGCCTGATGTAAAGCTTAACCATCAAAAATATCCCATCTGAAAGGAGAAATATTTCTTTGGTACAAAAATTAATTGTGAAATTTCTAATTTCGTCGTATAGGGGCAAATACGAAATTCAGCCTATGTTTTTCCCTTGAAATTCAAATCCAATCACCTTTTTTTCTCTTTTTTAAGACATCCTGTAGCCAAATAAAAAACAATCTATTGCGGGTTAAGCTATAAAATGAAATTTAACTATTATGAACACCAATATCTTCGTGTCTCAATCTCTCTTTGCGCTTTTAAATGTCCCCAGGAAATGAGATATGGGTATAAAAAAACTTTGGTCACAGTACAACATTACGTCCCCATTTATTGATTAGGTCAAAGTCACATCCAAAGGTCAAAGGGTCGTGTGAGGTCAAGGTGTAAGAATGGTCTTAAAATGTAAATTGACCTCATTGAAAAGTTAGTTCAATTGGAATCAACTTGTTTATGATTTTACATCAAACCCTCATTTGTTTCATGAGGTCAAAGGCACATATCAAGGTCAAAATGAGCCTATCATTCACCAACCGCGGCGGCAGGCGACACCACGTGTCAGAGGACCGCTGTATTTTTTGTCCTTATTTTGTTTGTTTGTTCTTTCTACATTACAGGAGTTATAGGAATTGTACAACACACTTATCCCTTGATTTAAATGCATTTCCACATGTTTTTCTCTCCCCCCCCTCGCATTATCGCTGTTAATCCCTTTAATGTCAAAAATCACCCAGTGAAACTCACACAAAAGAAGTTAGTGTTAAACAGCTCTAATCTTCAGGAAAAAGATGAATCACAATCGATGATGGCCCACCAGTTAAAATTTTTGATAATCGTGTCCTTTTTGGGAAAGCGCCCCTGCAGTTCCAAATTTTAAAGCTAAAACTGCAGCTGTCGAGAAAATGAAAGTCGTGGTGAGATGAAGTTGCTTAGAAGGAATTCCTTGCATTCCAAACCATGGAGTATTGGGCCACCAAAATGAAGTGATTACCACAAAGCTTATTAAATTTTGCGCCATTTTGGATTTTTCATTTGGGCACCCTGGTTTTCGCACCTTTTTTCCCTTTTCTCTTCTGAAGTGGGATCAAACGTATTAACGTCATCAAATGAGCCTGTTGTTTTGGAAACTTGGAAGTGATCTGGATCATTGAACTTGCTATACCCATACAGAACTAAATAACTCAGGATTTCTTTTTATAGATGGAAGTAACTCTAGCAACTTTCAATCATCAGGGACAATTCCAGTACACAAGAAATGTTAAAAATAATTTTAAGTGGAAGGGAAAATTCTCCGGCAGTGTGGTTGACTAAATCGGTTTTCATTCCGGCAAGATAAGCATCACCCCAGAAGGTTTTGGTTACGAACGAGATACCAATATCTGAACTCGGGAAAATTTCAGAGAAATATAAACTTTTGCAAATATGAAGTCTTTCGGGGACCCGTTGTTGCGTGTAGCCCCCAGGAGAGGGGTAAAGTTAACTATGGGGGTTCAAATGTGAACGCCTCTAAATTAATATAATTAGCTCAATTATTCCTTATGTAACAGGAGTAAAAAGTCAATATGGTCACACGCGTGTGGTGCTTCCTTCCAAGATATTTGGGAAATCGGCTAAAGGTCTTTGTTTATTCAAAATAAAGGTCACCCGTTTGCAATACCCGATTTGTGTTTGTAAAATATGTTTTTAATGTTTTTAAAATGATACTGAATCCAAGTATGAAATGCGTTTGCACTTACGGCATCTCCTTGTTGTTATAATTGAAGTGTACAAAATTCCCTGTAGGACTCTATGGGGACATGGACTTAGACCCCTCCCTATGAAGGGAACCAACCCTATGCAAAATAAAAAGCATAACGGTGAATCAGTATCATTAAAAGTTTTTAATATTTTTTACAAAAGAATCTTTGTTGTTTACAATGTTGACCTTCTTTGAATATACAAATGACCTTTAGCCTATTTCTCCAAATATCGTGGCTAAGGATGCCCCCACACATTGTGACAGCAATTTGACTTTTTACTCCTGGTAACCCGAGGAATAATTTGAGCTACATGTCTTAGATTTAGCGCAGTTCAAATATTTGACCCCCATAGTCCTTTACCCCTCGCCTGGGGCTACACGCAACCCCGGTCTCCGCAGACTTTCATATTTTCAAAGTTATATTTTTCTCTGAATTTCCGTATCAGCTATTGGTATCTGTTCGTCCTAACCAAAATTTCTGGGCTGACCGGTCTATTACCGCTTTTTTCTACTTCGAAATTTTTCGTATCCTCTCGTCCTTGGTCTGAAGAAGCAGGTATTACTATTACCTTTTTGTAGATAAGAAATAGAAGTCCTTAACCGGAATGTTTAATACACGACGACTCGTTGGCAAAATTGATTGGTGATTGGAACCCGTTGCTATCTGTTTGGTGGGTCCGAAATTCGTACCATTCTCTTCTCTTGTCTTGCTGGTACCTGTTCTTTTTGGATTTTATGCTATGCTGTTGCGAGTTTCTGTTGTAGCTGGCAGTGGTCACATATTTGGACATGTCTATTCCACAAGGGTGTTGAGGATCTACTCATCATTACAAGTCTGATTTGTCTCTTCTGCTTGCTTGCATTGTTTCCCACTTGGAGTTCCTCCAGAAGCGCACGTGACGCTCGTTCCTCTCCCATATTTGTTAGTACAGAGAAGCTTGGCCGTACGTCGTGAATCCTTCTATTTTGTTGACAGAATCCTTGGTGAGGTCCACATTGGGTGAAAGGTACGATCCCATACGCTAACCTTGCGTATTCTACCCGGACGACGCACAAGATTTGGTAGGTTGTTACTCTACTCTCTCTGCTGCAGTACACAGTTTTCTCTTGAGGACGCCCAATAATCTTGGCCGACCATGGGAGTTATGATTAATACCCTGGGTAAAATTAATAGCTGCATTGTGCATAATTCCATCTAATTACATTGATAATATGCATTTTTCTTTTATTTTATTAGTTTTTTTACCATTCTTTTCGGAAGTCCAGACCCTTCAACTTGAACATTTCTGTGGATATCTCGATCTCCTCTATCATGTCTATAATGTATAAAACTACAAGCATACATTTGGTTGGCCATTTTTTCGAATTTCCGCTGACATTATGACTCATGTGTGTACAAAAATGGGGAGAATTCAATGCAAAATACCTGTACACCGCACGAACGCATGCGCGCCGCAGACAGCACACACAAGATTCGAGTCGATTTGCTGTCTGTCTTCTTCTCCTCTGCATCAATTCCAACCAATATAGCGAAAATGTTGGTTGACTAGGTTTCCTGATCCTTGTAGATTTCTAAAGTTGAATTCCCTCTTCCAAAGGTTGACAAATATGAAAAATCCGGCGAGTTTTTACCGAACCGTCCCCCACAGATTATTTACAGCTAACGATGAAATCGCTCCGCGCAACGGTCAGGGTTGTGCACCGAACGCGGCATGGTAGACTTGATCAAAATCTTGGACTTGGCACCAGCAATTCGTACTGAATGTATAGGGGGTTTGAAGTGGGCGTTTCTTTTCTTTTTTGCAGTTTTGAAGAGGTTTTAGTAACTACTTTTTTGAAGACTGTCAAGTTCCCTTGCCATGTACAAAGCCCTCTCTGGTGAATCACTTTCCAGTTGTCATAGGTTCCGACAACCCTTTTACACTGGGTACGGATTTGTGAAAAAACAATCTAGGTCGCAGTTTTGGAGAATGACTGGGTTAGGCTACAATGAGTTCTGATTTTTCAAGGTCCCGCTAACAACACAACAGCTTTCATAATTATTAATTGTAATTCAAACTGGGGTCCTTCTGCCCAGGTTTCCCGGCAATATGAGGCACATTTTTTTGAAGAGCGCCCCCAATTTTTCAAAAAATGTGGGATTTTTAAATTGCATTGGTAACTGGCTAGTAACCTATACCTGTGAATGGTAAGCTCGAAAAAGTCTATTGGTGTCAACAAACGAAGGGATTTTTTACAGAAAATTATTATCGGGGATCCCGATAATAATTATACAACGGCTGCTGAAAACGGCTCCAATGTGAAATGCCTGGAAATAGCCGCCATGTACGTGTCTCCGCTCATCCCTTAGCTGTTTAATAACTGTGGCAAAAATATCAAATTTTTGAAAATTGGGGCGCTCCTTCAAAAAAGTGCTAATATTGCTTTAATTGGACTGTGTATCTGTTGAATATTATAGCCCAGTGCAGGCTTTTATCATTTGCACTCTAAATATGGTTGTGGTCCAATTTTGCTGAAATTCTGTTTCAAATGTGAAGGATCCTGCTGGAGGGTCCTCTCTTGGGAGTTAAACACATGATGTAACATTTCTTGGCATTAATATCCACTGGCCCCTTGTCCTAACCAATTTTCGACTGATGAAGATCTCCTGAAGGGATTTTTATATGATCCGCTTCTTCCCTCGACGAAGCTGTACTTTTTGTTGATGTTATTTGGCAAAAGTCGTTTGATATGCCAAAATGACAACGTGCCCAATGACTGTTCCTTGAGGTCACCGGAGATTAACTTTTGAGAAGGAAGCTTCACCATCACATACTACACGTGAACTAATGACAGGGTGGTTTTCTGAATGATCTAAGGAAACAATTTAAAATTTGTCCATGTGTTATATGGCCTTCCATTTTTCTGTATTAACTTTTCAAAATTTATTTTCTCAATTTTATTGAGAGAGAGTTCTCACGGGAAAAGTTTTTTTTACTATAAAGAGAGAAAGGGGAATCCCCCTATTTGTTTTGCTAACTTGCCACCTGTTTAGATTTCACAATAAGGGAAGTGGGTGATTCCCCACATGTAAACTTAGAAGCTTTATGCTTTAAAGATCAAACATTGCAAGATCTGGGAATTCCCCCACAAGTTATATATATGAAGTGATGTAATCCGGGTGATGAATTCCGATTGGTCAGCTGTGTAAGGTTATGTTTTGCATGAGGATCATGTAATGATTATTGTTTAGAAAGGGGAATCTAGCCGCAAGTAGTTAATACTTCACTGGAAGACTCTCTCTCTGCCAGCAGCCACTACTAACAAGTAGCTTTAAGATGCTAGTTTTCCTACTCGCAATTAAGAGCAGAGACATTTAAAGTACCTAGTTCCATGGGGGGGGGGATATATAATTCCATGTTAGCAGAGTGCTGTAAATTATTCTACTGTCGTCTTTGAATGCCGAAGCGCTGGGAATCAAAATAGGATCCAAAATTGTGGCCGCTAGAAATCGTGGTGAATTATCTTGGACTGATATACTGTGGATTGATGTCGTCGAGGGACTTAATTTACCTTGTCGTCTTGAACTGGCTGGACAAAAATTATCTTCATGACTGAGAAATTCCATCGATAAATCCTACCTGAAGATTTAAATTATGTGAACTTGCATACGTCATTTTGAGCTTCGCGTGAGGACATATCATCGTTGACTGCAACCGCTTCTTGTGGACATTACTGGAAATTCTTGGGGACATTAGGTATCAGTCTGTTAAATTGGTGTGTAATTGGTAATTGTGATTTATGTAATGTTTTTGGACATACAAATTTCTTGAAAAAGACCACAGCAGTAAAGATCGTAAAAATGTTTTTTTATAATTTAGATCATTTGTGCACAGGCTCATTTTTTGTGTTTGAAAGGTATTTCTGACCTAGAACGTCTACCGAGCGTCATAACACATGTGTTTTCCTCATATTGCCCTTTCATTGTCCTAACTGAACACTAAAACAGTTGAGCTTCGCCGATTTAAGAGATGTGTTTATATAATTTTTCGGTATGTTTATATTTAGAAACATTTTCTTTTTCTCCCAGGTCCTATGTATTGAGTACTTGTACCATAAATTACTTTTTCGTAATACTTTTCCACGAAAGTAATGGGTTGTATCCAAGGTCCTACCATGGATTGTTCTTTTTGCTTACTTTCTTCTTATACTTTATCGAATACATTAATCAGAAACCTCTGAAACGTTGTTTCATAAACTTTGCATTGAATTATTTGCATCATCATATAACCTAAACTTAGCCAATGACATCACCCAATTTTTTGGTTTAGTATTGTACTATTTGTCCTTCTTCATCACGTTATTTCAGTACAACTCATTATCGTCTTATTTCTATACAATTTTATATTTGTCATGTTTGTAGAATAAATATTGGTAAGTGATCACTTATGTCTATATAGCATATATATTCCCCAGATCGCTGCTTTGTATGCGAGTTCGTAAAACATATTGTCCAATTTAGAGTTTGCACCCTTGTGTATTCTCGTATAGGTCTGGTAATACTAGGGTACATTGAATAAGACAATAGTTTACTTTGGTGACTTCAATGTAAACTTATTAAACATGTTAATGCAGGATGTTTATGTACCAACTAGCGATTTCATTATACTGTACAACTATCCACACATTCTTTAACATCTTGATCCGGGGGCCTTTATATAAACCAAACAATAATATAGACGAATCCGACGGGGCAGCCTCGAAAGGACACCCTCTACGTCGACGCCATTACTGGGGGCATCATACGCCACCAAACACACAGTACCCACACGCCGCATATTGCTTTACGAGTCTAACGAACGAATAATAATTTAAAACTAACCTTTGTCAGCAATTTTAAGAATTTTCACCGTTATTTCCATGGATTATGGAAGGATGATGTCAGGGGACTGGGCCTAAAATGGA
Source organism: Ophioderma brevispina (assembly GCA_023653785.1). Lineage (NCBI taxonomy): Eukaryota > Metazoa > Echinodermata > Ophiuroidea > Amphilepidida > Ophiodermatidae > Ophioderma > Ophioderma brevispina. The sequence continues at coordinate 27,674 of JAMKCH010017089.1, forward strand.
ATTCCAGGCAAGTGTCTCACGTGTTGTAAAAAATTTGAAGGTTAGCTCGCCCCACCCAGTGCGTGACGAAGAAATGGAAACGCTTATGGTTAGAAGACGTGTGAAAAAATGGTATGTAATAAGCCGCGTGAGAAAAATCATTTTCGTAAAAAAATCAAACATCCAGACAAAATAAAGTAAGTAACAAAAGAATGTTGATATATTCCGTGTACGTGAAAAATGAATAGTTCCCAAAAGACCGATCGTTATTTTGCTGAAAAACGTGACATCTTCCGTGCGGGTTGTTAGTGTTTTGAAAAGACGCTTACGGCGCACATGTGAACGATTTCGGAGATCTGAACAGAATTAGTCTCGTTTGTGCATGGAAGTGCTACGCCTTGACTATCAGTACACGTGACAATGACCGGCGAGTTACAATGTGGGATTTAGACTGAAATGATACGATGATTGTTTTGTTTTTACTTAGGACAGACATGTAGTGATGTACGTTGACATGTGGAACTACATTAAACCATGTTTTAAAAATTGGAATTTTGTGAAAATACAATCGTATTTAATTATAAGGCCCCCAAATAAATGAAAATAATAAAATTTTTTACAAAATTAAGTTCATTCCACTTCATTAGGAAGCTGGAGATTCGGTGGTTTTCAACTTGGGAACAGATAATCTGGTACGGCTGAAAGAATTACATTCTGCAAATGTGTCATTGCGAGTGAATTTCACACGGCAGTTCGTTTCCATTTTTGAACTTTTTTATCGTATTTGTGCCGACAAGAAATTTACATTTTTCCTGAGGCCGCACTGACGACTATTACAAATGGATAACCGTGAAATAGTGTTGATTTTTGCCGTCAGAATTGATCAAAATTATCGCTTCTTTGTGGTATCACGTACAACGTAAACGCGGGTGTTATACCGAGAAATGCACAAGATGCCCCCAGTCATGTCATGGAGGATGGTGAGTGCGCCGCACACGGGTGCGTAGGAGCGATCATTGTTCGCCGGCGGCTTCGGGTATACTTTGATTTGCTTCTATCTCACTATGAGCTTGTAAAAAACTCAATTCTTGGTACAGTTCAGTACCTTCAATTCACCAGTGTATTTAGAAAAAATTAACCCCATGGTTTTTGGGTATGATAACTGATACCCAATCCAAAACAAGGTCAGTTCATGTCAATGTATGTACAAGTTTAACCCACTGAACTGTGCCCGTGGTTGATGAGCATATTGTAACTCAAGTATCTCGATAAAGACTTAAAGTAATCTGGGGTGTTGTTAAGTGATCGGGGGGGGGTTCCAATGGCCCTCAAAAGTTTGGTTTTCGCGCTGACCGCTTTACGCGTGGGAATTTTCTCGCCGAAATGACTTTTCATACAAAAAAAATCGGCCAAACCGTTAATGAGTTAATTAGTGAGGGTACCATGGAACCCCCCCCCCCGGGCACTAACGGAAGTCATCTGAGATATTTTAAAAATCAAAGAACCAAAGCATTGTTTTCACACTTACATAGTGGGCACATGTGGTGCAATGGATCAGCGCTTCGCCTCAATAGAATAAGGTTGTGGGTTCGAGGACCCGCTGTGCCAATGTCGTTGGCAGGCACTTACCCGCTTGTGCACGGTACTGTACCTCGCTTTGCCTCTCTCCACCCCAGGAGTATAAATGGTTACCGGCACTATGCTGGGAATGCAAAAAAAGGGTGTCTGGTAAGACAGAAGTTCCAAAGACATAAGACCTAAAATAAATTAGTTTGTAGAAAGAAAATGGACTGTCTTTGGTCTTCGGTCTTATGTTTCCAGATCCGTGTGTGGGGTGTCTGGAAAACAAAGACTTAAGACAAAAAAATACTAAAAGTAGAACAAAAGCCTAGACGTCTTATGTATTCAGGCTTTGTTTTCCAGAACATGTGGGGGTTGTCTGGAAAATAAGACATAGACACACAAAATTTGTCGTAGGAACAAAGTCTTCGGTCTTTGTTTTCCAGGATCCGTGGTGGGTGGTCTGGAAAACAAAGACCTAAGACATATATAGACTCAATCACTCAAACCATAAGTCATTTTTTAGCAAAACGTCAAAGACGAAGAGATGGGCACTCCGCTGCGGGGCCGCCACCATTTCCTTTTTACATAATAGTAAACCAATTATTAGTAAAAAAAAATACTTAACCTTTATGTGCTGAAATCAAACACTATCGTCGTGGAATTTTGCTAACCGTTGTATACAAAGTCTATGGGAAAATACGTATATTTTGCAACATCATAAACATCCGGATTCCCTAAATGCAAGTTTTGTGTTACATATATTAATTTGGGTCCTCTAGAGTAGATATCAAGATAAAATGAGTTTCCAAAATGGTTTTGATGTTATCCGCAAGGGCTGATTTGAATTTCCGACTTTTTGCCCAATTTTTCGCGTGTTTAAAATAATGTTTGGCCCCTAATTTGCAGCCCAAAAAACACATTTCATTTTTAATTGCTGATTTGGGGTTGTCTTATGCCCTTCACATGTGTAATAAATTTCCGTGCAAACATTCCCTCGGGAAAGTGATTTCCTTAGGGGAGATGGACACCCCCCGGCCACTTAGAACCGGGAGTGAAAATCTTCAAGGTTTCATTTCTCACAGAATTAATATTTTCACCTATAATAAACAGTACAGTGCGCTCCGCCTCTTTTATTTATGATCCGTTTCTTAATTCGAGATTGTAACCATCATTTAACATACTCTTATCATGGCATTATCTTGAACCATGTTCAACAAGGCCATGATGTTAAAGTTTATGGCAGACTCCCGAACAAAATCTTTAGAATTCGATTTCTTATATAAACTCTATATTTATGTTGGGCAAATTGATTTCTTTTAGTTTTATTTACCCATCAAGAATAATTCAATAACGATTACATTCATTATCTAAAATTGTGTATTTCTTGTAAACGGATTAATTTTTTAAATCGTCAAAAGTTAGTTTTTGATTTTCTTCTATTATAGAGGTAAATTTTCGAATGTTTTTTCCTATATAAGTCTCACAAATCCTCCTTGTCTTGCAATTATATGAATTACAAGGTAAATGAAGAGTGTGTTCATTACACAGTGGCCAAAAGGAGGACCATACTTATCCACTGGTAATCAAAACAAACAATCTGGTGGTGTATAACGAATTCTCGAGGGGTGTGGGTAACCACCCCCCCCCCCTGGTAATCTTGTTACAACAAACAAAAAAAAAATCTTGGTACACGAGGGTTAAAAAAAACAATCCCTGATCACAGTATTATGTAACTACTTTCCTCTAGTAATTTTGAAGACGCACTGAATTAAATTTTAAATCCTTGGATCACTACCGCCTGAGCGTTGCTAGAAATATAGGAGTAACTCTTACAATACATTCCAGACTATATATTGTTTGGATCTCAAATAGGAACAATTTCATTCCATGATGTTTGGTATCATTTTGAACTTTATGTCCATTTACAATTTTAGGCAGGAGTTTTGACATAGAGAATTCATAGCATTGCTTTTTGAGAGATCTATATAACTTTAGGTGCCGTTTCAAATAATGGAAGTAAACTTACTTTCCGATCCAAAGCCCGGGGTATAATTGACCAATTGGGTACAGTGTGCGTCCGCCAGTAAAAAAAACATCGACCCCATTAAGACAACATCCCAAAGGTTTTGGTTTAGACAACGAGATACCAATATCTGGAACACGGGAAAAGTCAGAGAAAAATATAACTTTTGCAAATATGAAGTCTGCCGGGGACCCGATTGTTGCGTGTAGCCCCTGGAGAGGGGTAAAGTTACTATGGGTGGTCAAATGTTTGAATTGCTCTAAATCTCATATAATTAGCTCAAATTATTCCTTAGGTAAGCAGGATAAAAAATGAAAAGTCAATTGGGTCACACGCGTGTGGTGGCGTCCTTTTCAAGATATTTGGGGAAAATAAGGCTAAAAGTTCATTTGTTTTATTCAGAAAGGGGTCACCGGTTGCAATCTTTTTTATAGAAAGATTTTTTTTTCATGTTTAATGAAGGCTGAATCCCAATATGAAATTGCTTTTGCACTTTCGCTCGGCATCTCCTTGTTGTTTTATTAATTGGACGGGGTACAAAAGTCTCTGTAGGACTCTCTGGGGACGGGGACATTATACCACCCCTCCCTATAAAAGGGGGACCAACCCTCTGCCAAATAAAAAGCATATTTGAATCAGTATATTAATATGTTTTTTAATATTTTTTACACGAAAATCTTGGTGTTACAATTGTTGACCTTTCTTTAATAAACCAAATGACCTTTAGCCTATTTTCCCAAATATCTGGAAAGGAAGCACCCACACGCATGTGTACCACTGACTTTTTTACTCCTGGTAACAAGGAAAATTTGAACTCAATATTTATTAGATTTAGAGCAGTTAAAAATATTTGACCCCCTAGAACTTTACCCCTCTCCGGGGGCTACACGCAACACGGGTCTCCGGCAGGGACTTCATATTTCAAAAGCTATATGTTCTTTCTGAATTTTCCCGTATTAAGCTATTGGTATCTCGTTCGTCACACAAAAACCTTCTGGTGACGGTCTACATGTTTATTTGTTTTTTTAAAGTGACCCAAATTGTAACAAAAATATGATCCATTGTAATAGTTGTTCCGAAATTTTGGCCATTCTATTGCTATCTGAGAAATTTTCGGCAACCTTTATTGTCATAGTAACTTTTCGAAAATCAGAAAAATCAACCAATGTCATGGTGATTTTACCGAAAATCATCGAAAAAATACCCATTTTCAAAGTAAATTGCGACCAAAAAAATTGACAATGAATCCCATATATAGTAGCAATGACCTCAAAAATGGACCCATCAAACATGATAATATAGCCAAAATGGTGGGAAAACGACCCGGTTATAGTAAGGGGTGAAATATCTGACACATCGGGTCGGCAAATATGTCCTACCCTTTTCAATGAGTACCCACCGCCCCCGTCCGAAAGGTTCAATTGAATATAAGGGATGGCGATGCGCCATTTGGATTTTCAAGAATTTCACTTTGGATAGTATCACACGTCGTTTGATGTCAATTTGCCACATGCTTCTTCATGGGTCCGAATCATATGCTCTTGGGATTGAATTCCTAATATAGTGGTAAGCACGCATTTAAAAAATTGGTAGATACAGATTTATAGAATAAACAAGCTCCTGTTATAGTAATCTTTAAGCTAAAAATACCATGCTATAAATGATTTCAAAATATCATAATTGTATAATATCATCATAAAAATACGACAAAAACGTAATATCGCATAGCATAGCTGAGCCTGGCATTTTTAACCTGCAGTATTCCAGTATCGTGTTTGTCCTAAGAATTTTTCTGCGGAATCTTCACCATCACCTGAAAGAACAATTTAATCACGACATAATTACATTAAAGGGATCATCACTCTACGCTTTGCTTATTGTTCTCGCTGGGTTATGGGAGCGCCATATTGCCAACAAATCAAGCAAGGTGTGTGATGGAATGTTAAGTTTAGCGGATTATAAACTGTGTCTCACACAAATGTTACGTTATTCTAAGTTTTTTAAAGCGGACTAAATGTCACCGAAACGCGTACCGAGTAGAGCCCTTCATAATTAAAGTCCTTCATGCAATGCTACCTGCTATACAATCACTTAAAATTCCCACCGCGAAAAAAAACATTGAGACTTCTCATGCGACCCTCTTGGAATGACAACATCCTTCGAATTCTTTCATTATGGGTCTCTATCTGGCCATCGTGAACGGTGATTGTTTCGGGACCTTTCATTGGTTCTATCTCAATGGGGTGTGACGCCATTCACATGCCCCCAGTTCACCACCGCGTTGCCCGTGCTGTCTTGTTATCGTGCCTGACATTCTCTTAAGTTGACTATGCAGGAATAATTATTAGTTTTGGGGTGCTTTGTATACACACATAATGTCAATTCGATACAACAATCCGGCAAAATATCATTTGTTTGATGTTGGGTGCTATTGGGTGGGTTTAAAATTTATTTTGTCCTCCAACCCCATTGCCACCAAACGAATGACATGACGTCAGTCGTCTTAATATAAATAAACCGCCTCAATAATACATCTTTCGCCTAGCGCGCCATTAGGCATTATGAAAAAAAAGAGGATCGGGCACAATGACCAGGTGCACTATTATTTACACAGACCTGGCCACCCTAACACATACATCAATTTTGTATCACTCATACCGATTAATGTATAATGCAAGCGGCACCCACAGTATGTGGAAAAGCGGAGTCAGCCATTGCTTTCTATGTTTGGTACTCTATGTTTTTTCTTTATGTGAGTCGGCAAAACATGCGAGACATGAAATTTCCTAAAGATGACGTAAGGTTTTGCCTCTCTATCTAGATAGAACCTCTTTGGCTCTAACCTTTTTAGGATAATTTTGGTATTTTTTTTACATCGAAGTAAGGTGGCCTACTACGTTATTTGTATGGAGGTTAATCTGTGAAGTAGTTTATTTCTTTATTGAGAATATAACACTGCCGATGTGCGTCTTTCAAAGGCTACAAAACCTATTAGACATGTTGTTAGATACTCAAAAGTAAATTACTTGTTTTGACAATCACATGGGACAAACTATAAGATGCGTAGCACTGGGCCGCGATATGGCCGAAACGTCACTATGGCCGTGAGATGATTGGTAACATGGATTCGCCCATCAGTTCCCGATTTAATTTTTTGTCTTCTACTTATGCGAATTAATTTGTTGTACTATCATCATGCTTTTAGAATCGTTTCAACATAATTTTAATCACATATGTAAACTTAGCGTGTTCTGTCCCTTTAAGACTAAGTTACTAGTACGCTCCGTTTTCCCTGGTGTAAAATTGTCCTTTTCCTTTTCCGTTTATTTACGGACCGGAGCATGCTGAAAGTTCTCCGGGGGGGGGGACCACTCCATTTTGAGGTGACGTGTATGTAAAGCTGTTTAAGACCGGCCATTTTAGCATCGGGTTGTTGCTCAACTGAACTCCCATATTTTTTTTTTTCACGTTTTACGCAGCGTGGTCACCCCAAGACCCCTATCTTTTTGGAAAATTTCGAAAAAAAAAACCTAACGCCCTTACTTTTGAGAAAATGTTACAAATTCCTATTTGGGGATAGGGGAGATTTAGCAATTTGTCACTCAAATAACCCCTATTTATGACAATTTCTCTGTTCTCACCCGAAGACCTGTTTTTTTTTTTCATGTCCCCTGTCACCGAATGCCTTGGTTTTGAAATATCGCCTGCCTTACTACCGTACATTTTCCCCGGGGGGGGGGCACTTGTAGTCAAAGGTTGGATATGCTTGCGTGAACAAGAAACGCGTTAAAAAAAGGGTACTTTTTCCAACAGGCGATATACTCGCGTACATTGATATTTGGTCAAAACAGCAAATATGGATTTTTGAAAATTGGTGATGTACGCTATACCACAATCATAAAAAAAATATTGTAATTTGGAAGTAGGCCTAACATGAGCAAAGCCATTTTTTAAATAATTTTTTTTAAGGTATATTATCAACACTATGCCTTGATTACTTGTTTAAGGGCGCAAAAACTGAAAAAAAGACTTGTTTAATGGTAGCAAAACAGACAAAAATGTTTTTTAGGGTATGTTTTTTTAGTCGGTTGAAATACTTGTTTAGGGTGCATTTCGGAAGTCCATGTTTCCGCATCACTATCACCTTGGATAATAATAATCAGGCAGAGATTTAAATAGCGCCTTATTCTTTGGCCTCTAAGCGCTTTCCAATTGTCGCGATCACTGTTGGCCGCAACCAATCCATAAACCATTTAGCATCATTTTCAAGGGATGGCAGCAGATCGGATCAGCGCTTTCCCTGATCAGCAACATCATCGAGATAACCATCGCCGCCGGGATCAGCTTCCCAAATACTCATGGTACTCGGGACACAAGGCGGTTATTTCTTGTCCAGGAAATAACAATATAGCTGAATCTCAAGCTGACTCTCACAGGGCTCGAACACACGCCTATACACATGGATGAGCATACACTGGAGTCGAGCGCTACCCCCCGGATCAATTTCATTATGTTAAGTTCACCTCTCCCCCGGAGTCCCCCGGAGAACTTGCGTGGTGATCTCTCCATTTTCCTTTCCTCCTTCTCCTCACCCACCCCTCCCTTTCCTCTTCTAACTTCTTCCTCCTCACTTTTTCTTCCTCTTGGTCCCTCTCTGGTTTCCTGATGTTTCCAACATTTGCCACTTTCACGGTCTAGCCTATCTCATGAACTCTTGTAGCCTCAGGTCTTATAACTTTCTACTTATATCCCCACGCGCTTAAAGTACCTTTTTCCCATCTTCTTGCATGGTTAAAAATCATTGACATGATTGAAAGGATATAGAGGTCATCATAACGCTATTGACATTCTTGATGACATCCGAATCTTGATTAACCTTAGGCAATATGGACTCCAGAGGTTAAATGTTATACGGTCAACAAAGGTCAATAAACATATTGACAGCTCTAACAGCGTCTAACTCCTGAAATAACAGTGCCTTGAAATCCATACTGGGTAAGATGGTAGCTCTTGGGCGGGTGTTTCCATAAGGTGACACCCTTCTTTCTGACAGCCTTATGAATTCGGTTCGGAAACTTAACGGAATAAACCACAAAACCACACGGTTTATGTGGGTTATTCCGTTAAGGTTTCCGTTCCGTTAAGGTTTCCGAATTCATAAGGGTGTCAGAAAGAAGGGGTCACCTTATGGAAACACCCCTCATGGGCCCTTAATATTTTATGGCATATTCGAACCCCAGAGATCAAATGTTCATGAACCACAATGTCTGGTATAGGAACCGTCTAGCACATGGAAGGTGCACGTCAGGCACAATAGTTATAACCTGCCGCTACTACCCATGCCCACCGATCTATAGACGCTGTGACAGTGAAGGTCCACTCTATAAACAACCATAGGGCTCGGCCAGAGCAATTTTTGTGGTCACATTTAGAGCAGGATTTTCAAGCTACGATAGTGTATTCAGTATAAGAAGAAACATTGACCTTTGATAGAGTAATGGAGATAACACTTGGGACGACCAAATTCTAATGCAACCTCGGGTTATTACTGATCTGATCTGGATGGACGTGGCGACGACTCGGAACAAATTCATGTAAAAGCCACGGGAGAAGACGGAATGGCCACTTAAATTGCTGCTAAATGTCGCTTTGTGCTAGGTAATGTAGTTGTATTTAATTAACTGGGTGTTTAAATGAGTATTGATTGATTGAGATGATGCTATCTGGTAAACTATCCAATCCTTAAGTTCTGGGAACAAAGAGGTAATTGTGGGCATCAGTTCGGCAACCAAAAAATGGTTCTGCGCAGCTGAGCTGTGGGCATGACGCGAGGGTGGTTTAACAGTATATTAGAATTGGGTTATGGTGATTCACCCATGAGGATCTGCTGCATCAAAATGAGACGCGATGCTTCGCGGCGTTGTTGCAAGGAATCCCAACCCAGGTCATTTATCATGGAAGACACACTGGCTTCCTGGTTTATAATTGCTGAAAACGAATCGTGCAGCACGCCTTTGCACCATATCAGCTTATTGATATATTTAGCTTTCATAGGGGTCGCAGACTGATGACGCATACCTCAGGTTCGGGCGAACTATGCCAGATAAGCTGTTTTGTCTTAGCTGCTCTGGCGCAGCGTGGATTCAAGGTTTCGTCTCAGCATGCCAAGAATTTGGGTGGCCTTCACCATATGATCATACTGATAGTCCCACTTAAATTTTGTGAAGATACACTCCAAGATACTGGTTGAGGTCCCTGTAGCCAACGGGTGGTTAAGCCTTGTTAGTTTATTAGAACATTTGCTTTCTTATTACCAACCCCTATTCCATAACAAACACTTTTTGCGTTGAATCCATCCTGCCAATAATGCCCCATTCATGAAGTTTTGTTGGATGTCATCCTGAAGCTTATCACAGTCAGACTTGAAATTAACTGTTCTATATAGGATGCAAATCGTCCTGCAAAAAGACGTATTTCAGATTGGAGGTTATCATCTACTCTTCATTTATAAAGCAAAAATAGCAGAGGTCCCTAGGAACTGTTCCCCTGGGGTACTCCGGAGTCAACAGTATCCCACTCAGAGCTGGAGCCATTTAATCACCACTCTCTGTTTATACGCTTTGGTGAGGAAGTTGGGGTTATCCATGTCACAGCTTCCATGATACCATACATGTGAAGGTTTAGCCTTCAGATGTTCATACGACGGCACGGTGTCGAACGCCTTTGAGAAGTCGGATATAGCAATGTCCACCTGCTTTCCGGCGCGACCGCCTTAGCCCCAGTCGCCCAGTTTGAATAAGACAAGTTGAAGTAACACAGGAGGGTGGTTTCCCTCTGAATCCATGCTGTCTTGGAGTCAAGAGTGTTATGTTTTCCAAGTGTCTACTGATGTGGGAATGACTATATGCTCCAAATCGCCTTACATGATGGATATTAATGAACTGGCCCTGTAATTTGAGGGAGCAGATTTGCCCCCTTTTTAGTAGAAGGAGCAGGAAATATTCGCAGGAGCCAATCTATCTTCCGGAAGATCTCCAGATCCAGGGACTGTTTGGAAAAATTTGGGCTCGAATCCGGAGCAATCTCCTCAGCAGCTTTTCGTTTCAATACTCGGTAACTTATGTCATCTGGACCAGCAAGGCTTTGTTGACGTCCAGTTTCTTTAAAGCAGTCATTACCCCCTCAGGTGTTACAATGATATCTTCAACAACGGGCAATCCAGACACCTGAAAGAATTTGGGTCAGATGCTTCCGTAGTACACTGTACAAAATAATTACCAATACTGAGTAAAAATCATTACTCTTTACTTTACTCTTTTCGATAGTAGAAAGGGGACATGCTTGGTTTAGGGTGCATTTCGTAATCCATGTTTCACATGCATCATAATCCACCTTTTAATGACAACTCGCCCCCCCGGATCAATTTCATTATGTTAAGTTTCACCCTCTCCCCGGAGTACCCCGGATAACTTGCGTGTATCTCCTCCATTTCCCGCCTTCTCCTCACCCACCCCCGCCCTTTCTTTCTAACTTCTTCTCACTTTTTCTTTTTTCTTCCTCTGTTTCCCTTCTAGTTTTCCGATGGTTTCAAACATTTGCCATTTCACAGTGCTAGCCTATCTCATGAACTTGTGTACTCAGGTCTGATACGTTCTACTTATATCCCAACGCGCCTTAAAGTACCTTTTGCCATCTTCTGCTGGTAAAATAATCTTTGACATGATTGAAGATATATAGAGGTCATCAAAAACTATTGACCATTCTTGATGGAATCCAATCTGTGATTAACTTAGGCAATATGGACTCCAGAGGTTTAAATGTTATACCGGCAACAAAGGTCAATAACATAGTGACACCTCTAACAGCTTCTAACTCTGAAACCCAGGTGCCTTGAAACCATACTGGTAAGATGGTAGCTCTTTGGGCGGGTGTGTTCCATAAGTTGACCCCTTCTTTCTGACAGCCTTATGAATTCGGAAACCTTAAGGAAAACCACACGGTTTATTGGTCTTCTTCCGTTAATGGTTTCCGTTCGTTAAAGTTTCCGCATTCAAAGGGTGTCAGAAGAGGGTGTCCCCTTATTGGAAACCACCTTCTTGTGCCCTGATATATTTTAATGGCATATTCGGACCCAGAGATCAAGGTCATGAACCACAGAGTCTGTATAGACCGTCTAGCACATAGGAAGGTGCACACGTCAGGCACATAGTTATAACCACCTGCCTATACTACCCATAGCCACCGATCTTTAGACGCCTGTAACATGTGAAGTCATTCTGATAAAACCAATAGGAGGACTGCCAACAATTTTGTGGTCAAATTTAGAGCCAGATTTTCAAGCTACGATAGTGTATTCAGTAAAGAAGAACATACCTTTGATCGAGTACATTGAGATAACACTTGGGAAGACAAAGTCATCTGCAACCCTCGTGTCATGGGTAACCAACTTTGCAAATGGGGGGGGGCTGAACGGGGTGCCAAGGCTTTGTTTTTGAGGGCAAATTTGGTCCTTCTCCCATAGACCCTGTACAAAAGTCAGTTCATTGGGGGCGAAGGGGGGGGCAAGGGTTCTGTTTTGGGGGGCTTGCGCCCCCACTTGGCCCCCCCCCCCCCCGCTGGTTACGCCACTCGCCTCGGGTACTACTGATCTGATCTGGATTGGACGTGCTTACGGACTCCATGAACAAATCCATGTAAAAGTCCCACGGAGAAGAAGACGGAATGGCCCACTTAATTGCTGCTAATTGTCGCGTTGCCCTAATAATTTAATTACTGGGTTTTAAATGAGCTCATTTTTTGGAAATTTTGATTGAGATGATGCTAATCTGGTAAACTATTCAATCCTTATACAAGTTCTGGGAACAAAAGAGTACTTGTGGGCATCAGTTCGGCAAAGTGGCTTGCGCAAGCTGAAGACTGTGACCATGACGCCTTGATCTGGTTAGGGGCTGGGTTACAGTAGACCTGGGTTGGCTGATTCACCCAATGAGGAATCTTCATCAAATGATACGCGATGCTTCGCGGCGTTGTTGCAAGGAATCCCAACCCAGGTCCTTTATCATGGAAGACACACCTTGGCTATCTCTGTTTTATGATTGCTGAAAACGAATCGTTCAGCACGCCTCTGCACCATCTCAGCTTATTGATATTTTAGCTTCATAGGGGTCGCAGACTGCGACGCCAACCCAGTTTGCGGGAGAACTAATGCCAGATAAGCTGTTGTCTTTGCTGTCTCTGGAGCCTTTCTCGGTTTCGTCTCAGCATGCAATAAATTTGTTGGACCTTCTCACCATATGAGATAGTGATAGTCCACTTAAATTTTTTGTGAAAGATCCAACTCCAGATACTGGGATTAGGTCCAACTGTAGCCAACGGATGATTGTTAAGCTTATAGTTATGAAGGAACATTTGCTTCTTTTACCCATATTTCATAACATAACCTGTTTTGACGTTGAATTCCATCTGCAAAATGCCCCATTCAATGAAGTTTGGTTTGATGTCATCCTGAGCTATCACATCAGAATTGGAATCCACTGTTCTATATAGAATGTAATCGTCCTGCACAAAGAATTATTTCAGATTGGAGTGTTATCAGCTACTTCCTTTATATGAAGCAAATAGCAGAGGTCCTAGTACTGTCCCCCCCTGGGGTATCCGGAGTCAACAGTATCCCACTCAGAGCTGGAGCATTAATCACCACTCTCTTTTACGCTTGTGACGGAAGTGCGTTATCCATGTCAACATGCTTTCCCCATTCCATGTATACCCTACATGTGAAGTTTAAGCTAGCCTATCAGAATGTTCATTAAGCTTCAAGCGGTGTCGAACCCTTTTGAGAAGTCGAATATAGCGATGTCCACCTGCTTTCTGGCCTTCCGGCGTCGACAGCCTAGCCCAGTCGTCAGCTGATAATACAAGTTGAGTAACACAGTAGTGGTGTTTCCTGAATCCATGCTGTCTTTGAGTCCAGATGTTATGCTTTTCCCAGTGTCTACTGATGTGGGAATGAACTACCGGTATATGCTCCAAGGGCTTACATGATATGGATATTAATGAAACTGGCCTGTAATTTGAGGGAGCAGATTTGTCCCCTTTCTTGTAGAGAGCAGAAATATTAGCAAGGAGCCAATCTTCCGGAAGATCTCCAGAATCCAGGGACTGTTGAAAAATTTGGGCTAGAACAGGAGCAATCTCCTCAGCAGTTTCTTTCAATATCTTGGGACTTATGTCATCTGCATCTGGACCGCAGGCTTTGTTGACGTCCAGTTCTTTAAGCAGTTTCATTACCCCCTCAGGCATGTCAGGTGTTACAATGATGTCTTCAACAACGGGCAATCCAGACAGCATGAAAGGAATTTGGTCAAGATGTTCCGTAGTAAAGACCGATTTAAACTGGTCGGCCAGAGCTACATTAGCTATAGTGTGTTTGCCACTACTTTGCGCATCTTCTCTGACAAAATGTGTACAATGTAAGTGGCAAAAGAACGGGGTTGTGTTCCACCTTACACTGAACATGGTAGAGGAATGCGCAATTGTGTCTTCAAGCCAATTCGAGGGCTTATAAACAGGCTTACTGTATTTTGCGAAACGAAACGAAACAGAACTCCCATTGGATTACACGCTTTATTCCGTTATACACGTTATGCATGCATGACGGAATAAAGCGTGTAATCCAATGGGAGTTCGGTTTCGTTTCGTTTGGTTTCGCAAAATACAGTAAGCCCTTATGGAATCACACCACTAAATAAACTAGGTGTAGCAGTTGACGTCAGTGCCGAGACAGTGTTGGCGTCCGGAATATGGCCCTTGCCTAAATGAAGAGTCACAATGAACAGTGATGAAATTTGAAATTAATCATAATGTGTGGACTAGTAACAAACCATTTGGGCGGTAAAGATTTTGTCTGTGCCTTTTTTGTATAATTTCTGAGGGTTTGGGGAAACTGTACAATTTTAGTTTCTAGTAACACTCAACTAGGCGTGAACGTTTTGAAAACATGCAAATCTTTCGATGCTCTGTAGCTAAAAAAATCAGCCTTCATCATATGACTTTTTCATTTTTGTTGAAGAGGTATGGTGCTAATCTTCCAAAAAAATCAGTTTTGAAGTAACCAGTCGCTTTATAACCGAGAAATCGACGTTTGGTGAGAGGTCATTTTGTACACAAGTCTATGGGGAGTTATTTAGTGGTGTGATTCCTAATAAACAAACCTTGTACACAGATCGTCAGTCTACAAAACTGTGCGTTTTCCGTCATTCTGTCGTGAGCAGTTAGAATTTGAAGGATGGTTTTGGTTGTTTTCTTGTCACTGTGTTTCGTTGAAAATTGTTTTGATTCTCTCTTATATTTGCACAAGTTGCATTATAATTCCGGATTACAATTATAAAGAACTTTCAACACGCTAATTTTTATTCATAATTTGACGAATAACGGTTTTAAATGTACTGAGTGCTCGCGTGCGTGCATTGCTGATTTCTTCTCTTGTATGTTACATTCTAAAAGCCACCAGCTCATAATGAAACAATTCTGAGTATTACACAAGAATGCTCCACCTACCGTCTTTGCTTCCAAATATTCCTTGAGACCATCCTCACCACTGAATATTTGGAAAGAAAAAAGAATAAAGTCATATAAATGTACATTTTAATGCGACAAAAGAAAGGTTGATAAAACACATGGGATAACATAGTGCCGCAAAATACATGAAGTGACAAATAACATGAATTAAAATTATCATAAACTATAACAAACTACCGAATTTCATTTCAATCGGGGCTGGAAACCGTCGATACGCCGCGCCATGGCAACAAAGAAAAAAAAAATAAACGTCGCCATTGGTTTAACAGGTAAAAGAGTACACTTAAGGTGTTGGCATCATGATTTAAATGGGCCGAAGAATTTCTTTAAAATTTTATATATATAGTACATTCATTTGTGGTGATAACAAATCTGAAATAAAAAATATAGCTTACCGTATTCGTTTTTGAGAAAAAAGACTTTCAAAAAGTACATTTTTGCTCAAAATTTTACATTATTTACCACGCAACTCTATGGGAAAATGAGATGCACCGATACTAAAGTGCCCCAAAAAGATAACAAAGGGGCCGATCGTTTTTTCTGATTTTAACATATGCTTAGTTGCATACTTGAAAATACCGAAATAAAAAAATGGTGTCGCCGTATTAGTTTTCCTGAAAATCATCGAAAAAGGACATTTTTAGATGGAAATTTCCGTCTTCACTAGAGACGCTGCGTCTCGCGTTATTTTACGCCTATATGTCACGCAGCAAACAAAAAATGGGTGCGTGAAAGGTGAGATGCGTAATTAATCAGACGCGTTCTTAGACAAGTCCTAGCAACATCAGGGTTCTACGCGATTTTACGGACGCTTTACAAATTCGCGT
>JAMKCH010017090.1:0-44660 GCA_023653785.1 Ophioderma brevispina
CACAATAGAAAATGTTGCGCCCCCAGGGTGGTGTGCCAATATTAATAACCTGCTGAGCTACAGCACCATTGGTGCTCTTGTTTGTTGACGTCCACCACGAAGACAGAGATAATTAACAAACTGGATCTCTATAAAACATCAGATCGGCGATAAATCATCATCTGAAGAGGTGTAGAGAGGGGATTGTTATTTTTGACATAGCCAATATTGGCCCAAGTCATGAACTGGCCAAGCTAAAGTTTAAAATGAAATGTGTATAGTAATATAGGACACAAGATTCTCAAAACATAATAATGATAAAATTGGATTCTTGTTTTTGCCCAATACCCACATTTATTGGTCTCGCTATGAGTTGAAAAAATATTGGGCTCGACTGCATCTCGCCCAATATTTTTTTCAACTCATAGCTTGACCAATAAATTTGGGTATTGGACTTAAAGAATCCAATTTTACACCAAACTTGGGTCACAGGTACAACATAGCATCCCCCATTTGTTGACGAGGTCAAAGGTCACATACCAAGGTCAAAGGTCATGTGAGGTCAAGTTGTAAAATAGGCTGAAAATGTAAAATTGACCTCAATTGAAAAGTTACTTTCAATTGGAACCAAACTTGGTTTATGGAGTTTACATGCAAACCCTCATTTGTTTATGAGGTAAAAGGTCATATCAAGGTCAAAGGTCATGTGAGGCCTATCATTTACAAATTGCGACAACAGGCGGCACAAGTGGTCTGAGGACCGATGTATATTTAAATTTTTTTTGATTCAGCTAATCACTGATAGTGCCTTCAAACAATATTGCAGAAATACTTTGTTGCCGTTTTACTAAGTATTTTGAGGAAAAACCCTTGCGGACATTTGAGGGATGATTAAATTGATCAGTACCCAAGAATGGGGAGCAAAAGGCTCCTTCAGGCTTCAATTCATCAATAATTAGTGTGAATCATTGGTATTGTTGGTCACCATATCTAGAGAAAGAATGTGGAATAGTATTTTGAGAAAAACCCTTTGTACATTTTAGGGATGATTAAATTGAAAGTACCCAAGAATGGGGAGCAAATTGGTCCTTCAATTCTCCATCAATAATTAGTGTGAATCATTGGTATTGTTGGTCACCATATCTAGAGTAAGAATAGGCCAGAGACTCTAGTGTGCAATTTCTAAAGGTCTTGAAAACAGGATTGCTGTGAGAATTTCCACTGACACATCACACACAATCTATATGTTGCATAATACATGTGCTGCATTGCTGTTATCGCAGTGAATTTGCATTTGAAACAGGTTACGGTAATTATATTTTTTGTTTTTAGCATCTCTACCCAGAAGGAATACAGACAGAATTTGGCCAAATTCCTAGCATGTACCTACAATTTTCAATGCTAATTAACATTGAATTAACAATGCCACAAATAATATTTGATGCAATCAAGTAATTGGTTTGGCAAAATCTAAAAAAGAGACCATTAAAAAAGAAATTGATGTGAATTTGGCTGCCACGCCCCTCGACATTGAATGAGCAGAGTTCCCTTTGACTATCAGTTGTTAAGTTATGGCATCCTTCTGTATTATGGTCCTCTTTAGCTACATTATGCCATTAGGGTTATTGTGCTGCATTTTGTTTAATGCCTCTGACTTGATTGCATAAACCCATCACTATTGCTACTATTTGTTGATATGAACTCTTAACTTGGTTCTTATGCATGAGACAATACCTCATGTGGAACAGGCTATTGGGTCCACTTTTTGTTTGATAGAAATGGCCAAAATGTAGGGAAATTTTGACAAGAAAGTCCACATTTTGGGAAAGTCCACTTTTTGGTGATGAGATCTTCAAAAAGTCAAAAAAATGACCAGTTAGCTACGATTTAATACTTACCTGATGGTGATCTTAGTAGGATTGCATTCGCTCCTGAGTGAATGTGATACCTTCCAAAGTCTTACACCGATACATATATCGCCCAACCCTAAGCCCTAAAGAGAAACCGCCCAACCCTTTCCACTTCCTATTTCGCCATTTGGGATCATCCTGTAATGACGCAGATGTTTTCGTGCTCTACCGTTAGGTAAGTTTTTACTTCCCTATCGGGGGATTTTTCCCATCGTGTTTGTGAATAAATCCTTCCTTAGTCTGGGTTTTGTTTTACGGGTGGTTTTTACCGGTAATTCAGTCCCGCGAGATGGAATTTTTGGAAAGTTTTTCGTATTGGTGTCACATCCCTATGAATTCGACAGCCTGTACGGAATAAGCTTCATGTTGAAGGTTGTGGTTGCACCATACTGAATTCATTCCGAATTTTTTGTCTTGAGATAATTCAGTGATCGTTTGGATGTCATTTTGACCTTAGAGGTGTCAAATTCAAAATTCCTATTAAAGACGTCAGTTTATATTTTTCTATAAATTTAGGAGATTGTCTTGTTCTTGCCTTTTCGATGCGAGTATCCACAAGGCATGTATGTCGCCCGGTGTACGGCTGTTTTCCATGAGCAGTCCGTCTATCATAACAATGATCTATTCATTAATCATTCAACCAATCAAATTTATTTGAACTTCATCATCACATCAGTGGATATCACTTAGAAAGCCAGTTTAAATAATAATACATTTTAAAGTTTGCCATTATTTGGAACTAATTTTTAAGAAATAATATCTATTGTTCATTGTTTTGATGCTTTTATTTCAATTCATTCAGGTTGTGGTAAGTAATCCTTTCTATCACAAAGATTGAATAAAAATTTAGGAACTGAACTGAAATGATCATTTGGTGCGTCTGTTTTGGCGCATTCGATTTATCACGATATGGTACTTATATTTCAGACTTACACAAAGTTACAGTTTACCCAGAACCTGTGAAGCAGGTTCACACATGGGTATCATTTTGTCTGGTGCGTCTGTTTGGGCGCATTTGGCTCGTTACGAAAATTATACAAATATAACATAAGCTTACCCAGAAACCTCAGAGCAAGGTTCACATACGGGTAATCGTTTCGACTGGTGCGCCTGTTCGGCCATTCGGCTTGTTACGAAAAATAGACAAATATAACAAAGCTTACCCAGAACCTCGAGAAGGTTCACATTCGGGTAATCGTTTCGACTGGTGAGCCTGTGAAGTAGGGTGTGTCGAGTAGGATTTTTGCGACAATCGTCAAATCTCAAGATCCGACGTTGACAAGGTGTCGACAAAAAGTCTAAACGATTTTACGTACACTAGGAGTTCGCCATGTTAATGTTTACGCGAGTCAGCAACGTGTACTACTGTAAGCGCATTGGCCTATTGTAGTGAGTGAATGGATCAAATTCAGCACCCTGAACATTGCATGACCGCCAGCAAAATAAGCTTTATTCCAACAATAGTGTTAAAATGATATGACATGAGTTAAAACAGTGCAAATCTTTCAATTTAACGTACAAAATATTGAGCTGAAAAATACGTACGCCGGGCCGTAACCCGTAACCTTACGTTGTTGATTTCCACTCTTTTTTTTCCGTGCAATTTTGAATAGTCAGAATTCCGATTTTGTGAAAGTCGGCTCGGCCACGAGTCAGTCGGGAGGCACGTGCGACTTACGTCATAAGTAAAAAGGATTCCAAAGGGGTAGCGATATTTTGCCAATTTATAGAGGACCCGCCGTAGGCTCCCGATGATAAGGATTCCTCAAATGGACTTGCGAAGAAATTCAGACGAAATCGTGTTTATTTTTTTTTAAAACTCTGATCTCCGTGATTGGGTCTTATCATAGTTTCTAGGAAATGAGTGGAAGTATTAGTGATTAATACTTAGGGAGAATATAATCTACTCCTTGATAAGAAATTGAGGTTTACTTTCACGTGAACGGAGACTGGTTGAAAAGGGTAATCATGGCGATGTAAATAGGTGATTTTTTCAGCTGAATTTTTCCACCGATCACTTACCGAGCGTATGCCCGCGATTGCTCGTCCATGTTCGAGTGAGTTCGGCTATGTCATACGGGATTTCCCGTACTATTAGACACATGCGCAGTGGTAACTGGGACTTGTTTTGCAAAAAAAGAGGCGACGCCTGACGCACAACTTAAAGATAGCTGAAACAATATGAAAATTGGTGAGGAAAATCGTAAAATATCGGCGATGTTTAAGCGTATATAAGGTAATTTTATAACTAGATTTTTATCGACAATCAGTCCATGCTTGTCGACAGAAAGAATAAATGCATGGGCGACAAGGATGTCGACAAAGCCTTGGCGAAAACAACATACTGGTAAGGCCATTCGCTTGTTACGAAAAAATATACAAAATATAACCAAAGCTTACCCCAAAACCTCAGAGCAAGGTTCACTTACGGCGTAATCGTAGACTGGTGCGCCTGTTTAGGCCACATTCGGCTCGTCACGAATGCAAAGAAAAGTCTGATTTAAAGTCCTAATCGTGACTATGAATGATTCAAATACCAAATGGTTCCCCTTTCCTTTTAATTTGTCCTTTTTATGATATGTTCAATAACAACTAAAGCGGTTGTCCTCCAGTTCTCCTGTTCGATGCACACAGTGGACTAGGGAGAACATAAATTACCGTATTCATCGTTAACCATTGAAGCCTCCTTGGGATATTAGGCCCGCTTGTTAGAATGCAGTCAAGCGCAAATGCAAAGCCTATTCCTATTGGATGGAGAATTTTCACGGAATTTCATGCGTATCATAAATTTTGACGTTTTGCCAGGGTCCGATTGCACATTATTGGTTAAGAGGTCCATACCTTCGGCAGCACTGAGGTAAACTAATTTTTGGTATGTTTGCGATCAAATAGCGGGTGTCACTTTTTCCGCAGAGCGTGAGGATCAGACAAACCCCTTAGAAGATTTTCAGAAAATTAATGGTTTGTCTTTGCCTGAACATCAAATTTTCTTAGCAGAGTGTATTTTTTAACTAAATTGAAAGAGTTTAAAACAACTCAACCTAACAGCTGCTACATGTAGTTGTGAACGTCTATTCCCCGATTCTAATGTCGATCAACTTCATCGGGTAGCTCGAAATTACATTGTTTTCTCTATGAGTATTGTTTTCTCGAGTGTTTCCGATTAGTCAATCAATCAATTATCGGAACAAAACTTTTGACACAGTGGCCACACGTTACAAACGGTGCGTCCATATCAGTACAAAAAGACAATTTAAATGAAAATCTGAGACTAATTTATTACAATTTAGATGTGGGCAATTCCACCGTCATGGAGACATTTGCCCACCCTCTCTATATTCAAAATGTATCCAATCATACTTGAAAGTAAGGAATTTAAATTTTATTCTGGTTCTGATTAGTTGAATCATACTAATGTTTAAGAAGACATCAAAACATATAAGATAGCTCTATCATTTAACAAGAAAATAGCCTCAGAAGTCGGCGTCATGGACGATACGAAAATGACGCAGTTTTTTGGAAATCATTTATAACCAAAACACTCTCTGAAGTGGCAATCTAAAGGTTCATTATTCCGGTTAGTATTTTAACGATGGTAACACTTTATTTTAAATTTGAAAAAATAAAGGAAAGCACCTTCTTCTAATATAGAAAATCTTCCAAATGTATGTCATGGACGTTACATTTGTGTAAATGTCATGGACGTTACATACTTTGAATTTTCAACATTCGCTCATTCAAAATTGATAATCCATAGGTATGTGCTTATTGCATTGCTTATCAGTGTGTTTGATGCCATAGAATCTATTTTTGAAGTTTACATGATGTTTGAATAGTGGTATTATTTAAAATAACCATTTTAGGTCAAACCTGGGTATGAGGGCGCTTTTCTATTTTTTTCACACACGCTTTTGAAAAAAAATCTACTCTTACATATAAAGATAACCAAATATGTGACATGCTCACTAAATTTGAGCATCTTATCTTTATTAGTTTGCCTGTAACATTCATTTGAATATTGCATGAATGTGCCCATTGAAAAGCACAGGGGTCAATGCACTTTTCCCCTGTACAAATTCAATGGAGTATTTCCAAGAAATAAACTTTAGGATTACTCACAAACTAAAGGTGATAGAAGGGTGAAACTTCTTGAGCAGGTAAAACTTATGATTTATCTTTCAGTTGTTTACCCTTTGAAGTTAGCGTATTTAAAAAAGTTTGCGAAAAATGATGTAAAGCGCCCTCGTGGCCCCGTTTTGACCTAAAATGGTCATTTTTTAAAGATTCTAATTATCAAAATGTCATGAACACTTCAAGAACAGATTCTCTAACATCAAGAACTTAATTTTTTAACATTACGCATAACAAACATCCTCATAATACCCATTTCACGGGTATTTAAATGTTAACATCCATGACGTAACGTCCATGACGGTACCGTCCATGACGTTCATTAGCAATATTTCTAATTAGTAATAATTATTTTGTTGTTCACAGTTATAGCTCCATATATGTAACATGAACATTGTATTAGATATGATTATAATCAATATGCATGGTAGTGTAGTTACAGGGAAAAAATAGTATAAAAACTTCATTGACGTACATACATTCGTGGAAAATCAGAAGTAAAAAAATTTGAAACTCAAATATCGCCCTTAGATAACTGCAATTTGATTTAAAAGTGTAAGTTATAAAAGTTACCCCATCTTGGTATTATGTTAAGAACTGCTACTGTGTGCGTGTCAATAATTCATAGATACTGGAACTGAAATATTATTACAGCACCAATTTTAGTAAAAGGCCAAAATTCTGTTGTTCGTAACTACCTTTTTTCTCCAAAAACCATAAAAAATAAAAACACTGAAAATTCATATTAGAAAGCAGATTTATACAGATAAGGTATCGTTCTTTCTTCCATGTTCAATTTAAATTGTTGCATTAAAAAGAAGTCATTTTAGGCTCAATGGGGACATTGCGTGGAATTGCCCATGTACATTATACTACAAACGGCCATTTGATTTAGCGCCTTTTCAAAACAAGGTCAAAGCGCTTTACAATAGAGAGTATTTACTATTTAGCCTAAATTATTATTTTCCTCCAGTATCATGTCCTTTCAGTACTCAAGACCCCTTCATTGTTCTGTTCATTCTGCTGTGTCATCAGTCGATACGTCATTGGGGTTTTGACATTCTTTTGCAGTTCATCATTCACGTATGTTTGATCGCTTGAATTGTTAATTTCCCCTCCACTGTCGGCTCGACGACTCAGTATTGTCTTAGCTCACTTTTCATCCTCCTTTCTCTGGTTCCTCCCTGGGGATGATGGTGCTTCTAGCGATACATAGGTCTTAGTTCAGCGATTATTTTGGATGCTTTGTCTCCCCTCGAATCTCTCATGGTGATTGTGACTTGTGACTTGGCATTGTTTCAATTTATTTGAGTGTAATTCTTTCTCAAACCCTCTTATTTTGGTAGTTTGGGTCAGATCAGATCTTTCTCCTTGCTTTGAATATTGCTTGCTTCCTCCTTGCGGAGGTGGTGAAAGGCTTCCTCATCATGTTTTTGTAGTTATTCGAGGAGCTTTTTTTATTGTTCTTTTCACTGTTCTTCCTCTTTAGATACCCCTTTTGGAGAACTTTAAATTGGGTTTGCTGCTCAGTTTCTTTTCTTACGCTTTTTGACAGGGCTGCATTTTTGGATGTCCCTTGGCGAATGAAGTTTTTCGGTGATTTAATCATCAATCAAATTCAATTCATCTCAACATCTAATATACAATCCCCATGCTATAATTAAGCTCGAAAGCACGGGTTTCGTTTAGTAAGTCAGTTTAATTTAGCTAAGTCTTCGCGCTCTCGGCTCCCACCCCAGTATTTATTCTTCGCCTGCAGTGGGCTCGTAATTTTGTGATCCGCATTTGCCGTCGACCCCGTCTGGCCTCCCGTGGCGGCCGCGGTGATTATCGCATAGAGGAATCTTACAAGGTGAGAATTCAGTGGCGTCCCGTGTGGTAAAAGATCATCCTGTAACATCGCTGGTGAAATTGTGTTACCACCCAAGCACCATGTTTTAAAAAAAAATAGTTCAGCCCGGGTCTTCAGTTATATATGAAAATTGTCTTGCGTTTTGGGGCTGCGAACTGTCGGTGAATTTAAACATACTAGCTTATTTTACAGTGTTTTCTTCTCAGATTCTGGTCTTTTTAAGCTTGTTTTTATTCTGGTTTTGTCATCATGGACATGGATGTATTATGAGTCGATCCCCCGCGTACATATCGAATGGCATGAATGCTTGCACGTATTTGTACTACTTGCCACGCCACTCGGGTGCGGGACCTTTTGCGTTCAATCACCAAATCCAGCCGGGCCACCCCGGGGTCTATATTTACAAGCATTTTCCCATGTCTACGAAATTATCACTGTTCGTTGTGGTGTTTTCAGTTGGAGGTTTAATCCCGTATTCTGTATATATTTTCTTTCTGCTTTCATTTCCATGTTCGTCTGAGTAGACAGGATTATTCTGTTCAGTGTTCTGGTTTTGAAGAATTCTGGGAAACTTTTATAATTTGGCTGTCCCAAGGATTTATTGAAAGTTTTCTTGTATTAGGTTGCAGTTGGCCTTTGTTTTCAGCAAGCTTTGCTTGAAATGGTTAAGGCTGCAAAGCACCAGCATACATAGTTTTAGAGAAGTTGGAGAGAGAGGTTTTATACGGAATCAAGGGCTAGTCCTCCCTCAAGAAAAGGGGGGGGGGGGCTGTCCTGTTGTGTCTGGCCAGGTATTGTAGCTTCTCACAGCTTGTGCCTGGCCTGGTGGACAGAAGTAGAAACAAGGTTTGTTTTAGATTTTCCTATGGCCAACCTGCTTCCTCTTTTCTTACTCGTGCTGGTCATCTTACAATTTGCTTGTTTTATTGATTTTATTACTTCTAACTATATTACCCAAACCCACATTACCAATCTAGAGGTTTTATTGGCACACGATTGTTCTGTGTTAATTACCGTTTTTAATTCTCTGGCTAACTTCGGCTTTTCTGCATGGAGTTCAACAGATCTTTGCCCTCGCATGGACTATGTTTTTCAGCGGCCCGCACTTGCATTCCGAATGAGTTGGATTGTGTTTCAACTCGTTGGGATCAGACCAGTCCAAAGTTCATCTCTCCTTATATTTTTCCCCCCATATTTTTTAACAGTCTTTTTAACTGTTCCAGTATACATTTTGCCTACCAATTCTTGGTTTGTTTGTGGTGAGGGACATTGTAATTCAGTCATAAGCTTTTTCTGTCTCATCATAAGTGCTGACTGACATTTAGATTCTTCTATTCACTCATCTTATCACATTGGTTAGGGTTTTTCTGGCCTGTGAAGGAAAGTACATGTCTGATAATCATTATTCTTGAACTTTTCAAGTCTTTCATTGTTTGGAGGTTCTGGATTCTTTAGTCCTCAACATGCATATTTTTACCCTTGTTAATACATCTCATGTGTAGTTGGCTCATCAACAAACAGGGTGGGGGGGGGGGGGGGGGGGTATGAAAGGCCGTCCCCTCACTCTTGTCTCTAACCACATCTCCTCTCCCTCTTTTGTAGTGCAAGGTTTGGGTTCTCCCTTCTGTAGTTCAACTTTTACGAGTGTTTACTTTGTTCAAGCAGACTATTTTTGCCCATGGGCTATCTTTTCATCCGACTATTTTGGTCGCTGTCGATCAGATTTTTCGCATCTGTTTTCAGGTCAGACCTTTCCTACATAGATCTTGTTCTTTTCGTCTCCCTCCATACTTAATTTAAACTTCTCCGTTTGAAGCTGGATTGCAACTTGTTTAGCTCCCTTCCGGAGGAACCTGGCAGGATATACCTTTTTCCTCAATTTTCTTTCCCTTTGGTCCGTATTCTTTCAATGATCGTTTTCCCCTCGTCATGTGCCTTATTTTTCCCTTTGCTCTGCTTTTGGTAAATGCGGTTTTTGATTCTGTACTCTTTGCACTTCATTGTCTAAGTTCCCCTTCTCCCTAGCTTAGACGCACCTCCTAATGCTCATGTTTGAGGGCAGGTCATTGTTGTGACGTAATGTGTGGCTGTCTGAACATTAGCTAATAACATTATAATCAATCTGTTTTTTTCTCTGAAATCTGTTCCACATATTTACTAATGCTTAATTTCATTGACGCTCTTCAGAGTACCAGCGTCTACATACGTATGTCATAGCCTACTGAGTTTGAATTTTGACGTAAGTTATAATCCTCCTCCTTTTTCAGCTGATGGCTGTCAAGTTTACCTCATGATGACCTTAAACTGTTCTTGATTGCCTTAGGGTCTGTTCTGCTTTAGCTGTTAGAGCCTTGGAATTTAGTCATTGGAATTTCAGGTTTTTCCCTTGTAATTGCCCCTATGTCAGACTTGGGCCAGTCTAAACTAATTGTGGGGAGTGATTTATTTTTGTTGACTATCCCCCTTTGGTCATCCTCTAATTCCTAGAAAGTTTTGAAGGCCTGTTCTCCCTTGCTGCCCAGTTACATATCTGTTTTGTTTTGTGATAGGCATACAACAATTTACATCAGTACCGTAAGCCTTTTCATGCGGTATCTGAGTTACCCCCAGTGGTTAGTTAAGGCTACTATTTATACTGGTGCATATAAAATATAACCGCAAGGTTATGTGTAGGGGATCTTAGCTCAAATGATAAGTAGAGACACACAATGAGAGGCACGGGTATCGACCCTTACTGTTTATATTTTCCATGTTTCATAGGTTGCTCTATCTGACACCACGTCGCTGTCACACTATCACTCTAACTTTAACTAACTGATCCAATTATGTTACAACTATCTTTATACTTCTCAAATCTTATACAACCAATCACCTTGAAGGATGATTTAATGACCAATGGGTAGGTTCCACTTTTAACCAATAGCTGTTCTCTATATTAGCATAATTCACAGAACTGTTGTTAATTGTAATAAACATAAATCCTTTACAAAGTAAAGAACTGAATTCACAACTACAATAGAAGGTATGTCCATCATGAATAAGGGTAGTACATTGAACATTAGATAAATACTCAGTAAGTCTGTTTGTTTGATGATATTGAATTGAATCCATTAAGGGCCTAATCCATTTCAATGTCGGACAATAACTAAATAAACTCTTCTCCATTATCATCTTTGTATTCCAGTTTCCTTCCCTGTCTCATCTTTACACAACATTAGTATATTAGCTTGGTGACATTACCCCTTCCTTGCAAAACAAAACCTCTGGTTTTGCTTATTATTTTGCACCAAATGTTTAATGTTTGCAACTTTTACATCTCAACAGTTTTTTTAAATAAATTATATTCCTAACAATGTGCAGAAGTACGCTGATACAATTGAATTGTGTGATAGCATAATTTTGAACGTGTCTTTTCCTAAGCACACTTATTTTCTTTTAAAACTCTGTAGCAAACTTAAACATCATTGTTAACAATAACAGCACTCATGACTTAGTGGTAATGTGTATATCTAAAAAACCTTTTTTTCTTTTACACGTTTCATGTACCTACTCATCTGAACCAATCATCCTTGTCGACTGGTTAGCCGTAGGAACTAGGAAACTGGTCGCAACGTGTAAAGTTAATCTTGAATGTTAGCATTTTGTCTGTTTTGAAATCTTGGAACACATTATATTTCAATAGTTTGGTCCTTGGCATTTGCACTTGCCAAAAACAAATACATTGTTTTACTGTACATCATAATACTTTTTTTCCTTGATTCATCTCATCCTAATGTGTGACTTCACTAAGTTATAGCTTATCACGTTTGCGAAACAATGTGTCATTTGTGGCCTTTTTCCCTAATGGACTACACCCAAATCCTTACTCATTTTTAACCTGTGCCGCCGCCAGGTTTATGGCCTATACTTGACTGATCAAAAAAAATAGGTCTAGCTCATACATGTAGATTCATATCGAATGCACAGGACATAAACCAGAAATCTATACAACATTATTTGTTGACCGCCTACAATTCAAAATAACATTATCAAAACCTAAATACTGCATATGTATGCATACTGATTGAAGTGATCTCAGATTTTCCTGATATGTAGTTACCACAACTGTATATTATGATCAAATATGTTAGTTACTTTACCATTTTACACATGAAAAATTTAAATTATGCTATTCATATAAAATTTTCTGTTTCTGTATAACATGCCTATCTGTCATTTCCACATTATTGGTATGAATCCTAACTGATAATAGACCAAAATTTACAACATTAAATCAAAATCAACACCTTAGCTTTCAACATAAGACAATGTAGGTATTTATAGACCAGTTCGCAAGTTCAGTTCAAAATTACTTCATGGTGGTTTCTCACTGGAACTTACTTTCTTCTGAGTAGAATGAGCAAGACTTACTGGATTCTCCTGCTGATTCCAACAACTTGGGCAAGCTTTCTCTGGTCTCCATCTTGGTCAGATCGATGTGGCCAATAACTTCTACAGACTTGCTGCAATCCACACACAAAGTTCTCGTTCATTGTCTCTTGCATGTTGATTAAGTGAGTTCGATGGCTGACAAGGGAAGGTGATGACTTTTTGGGACTCCTTTATTCCCGGGAAGTAATAAGAAAAATGACATTTTTTCTTACCCTACAGTTTTAGTTAACCGGGGGTGGGGGGCGCCTTTACACGCCGTTGCTAACATACATACCGACTTATAGCTCAATATCGGTAGCGGGACATCAACCCCGGCCTGACTTGTAGTTACTCTTCTAAATAGTCCCTGTCTGTTTCTTCATTGTTAGATTCGGTCTTAGAATTCCTCATCTCGATCATCTTTAGTCAATTTCAAATTGTCAATGTATTCACACTTACACGTTGGCACATGATTAGAATGTCTGACTATTCAGGTCCAAGTTGCATCTCCAATTGTTGATGCTTTCCATTAGTTAAATTCGGATCCTCCACCAAATTAACCTAAAGTTATGTGTAGGGTATCTTAGCTCAAATGATAAAGAGACACACAGAGGAGAGGCACGGGTATCGGCCCTTACTGTTTTATTTACATGATTCATAGTGTTGCTCTATCTGAACACCAACGTCACTGTCACACTAGCACTACTAATTTAACTAACCTGCTCCCAATTATGTTACAACTTCTTTATACTTCCTCAAATATGTACACCAATCAGCTTGAAGATGATTTAAGACCTAATGGTAGGTTCCCACTTTTACCAATAGCTGTCTCTATATTGCATATTTCACAGACTGGTTGTTAATTGGAAATAAACATAATCATACAATCAAGCATGAAATTAAACACTACAATAGAAGTTTGTCCATCATGGAATAAGGGGAGTACATGGAAGCATTTAGTTAAATAATCAGTAAGTCTGTTGGTTTGAATGGGATTGAATTGAATCCATTTAAGGGCCTAATCCATTTACAATGCGGACCCAATAACATATTAATAAACTCTTCTCCATTATCATCTTGGTATTTACAGTTTCCCTGTCTCATCCTCACACAACATTAGTATATTGCTTGGTGACAAAAGCTCCCTGGCATGTGTATCCTCCGTATTTTTATTTAAGTTATTGATCATTAATCATGCTGTTCCTATTGAGTCCCATGCAAGGAGCATGTTGGTCTAAACCTTCTCTCTCTTTGAGAGTGGGTAGACGATAATTGACTTTGGTGCTTTAGTTTTATGAGACAATATTTAAGTACTTAAAGTACATATATCGCCTCATTGCGATTACAGATATTAGGCATCGTTGTGAGGTTATGTTTAAGATTTGTCCTTTCTGCGACTTATTTTTGGGTATATGTTTTAAGCCATGAGGCTCCGGATACTTACCACATCTTTTCTAGCTGTGCTAATCTGTATGCAATCCTAGTAACATCACCATCAGGTTAAGGTTTTAAATCGTAGCTAACATTCAGGGGACCTTTAGTGGCCCCCTGGTAGTAAGATTTAGGTTAACTTACCTGATGGTGATCGGCCCTTCCTAGCCCTTTTCCCCCTAAGTGTCCTTCACCTTGCTATCTTGTAGTTTTGGCAAAATAGGAAGTGGAAAGGGTTGGGCCGGTTTTCTCTTAGGGCTTAGGGGTTGCGGCCGATTATGTATCGGTTGTTGTTAAACTTTGGAAGGTATCACATTCACTCAGGAGTGGCGAATGCAATCCTAGTAAGAATCACCATCAGGTAAGTATAAACCTATCTTATAACAAGGGGGGCACTAAAGGGCCCTTGAATTTTTTATGGGGTTAGGTCCACTTGACCAAAAGTCCGCACACCCCCATATATGAGAATCAGGCCATCATTTTCTGCAAATAGCTCTGCACCCCAACTCAGTGCATTGTGACGTGTTGAACTCTTGCTTATCTCACCACGCCAAGGACAGTCATCCTTATAATAGGGATGTCACACCAGACATGTTAGAGTGCACTGACTGCTGGTGTTTGTGTACACACTGGATGTACTTGATACACTTATTGTGTTAAGTAGTAAAAAAAGAAAAGCAAATAATAACAAAAAGTGCGAAAGTAATACACAACATGCTGCTATACACATGTATTGAATACAACACATGTTACATAGTAGCAGAATAACTTTGATATTAAATTTATAGAATTGAATATTAATAGCATGTTTTTTAATGTAGGCACCATGCAATTTTTTCTTGGTTGGCAGAAAATTTACAATGAATATGTACAGTTATAAAATAACAAAGTTAATTTCAGAATGTAATAACTGGGAAAATGGTATAATTAAACAGGCAGCAAGCAACTGTATCTATATACTGCACAGAATGCGTTGCTGTAGCAGTTGACCCACGGGCCCACGGCACAACACTCGAGTAAGTATGCAGCATCTACACTGCACGCCGCGTTGTACACTCTGGATCACTGGCGGGGAGATGTCAGTGTTTTGATTAAAAACCACTTTGAGCATAGGGTTGTAACCTCATATCCAGATGCCTTCTAGATATTACCATGACCCACATGGTAGGAAACTTTGTGAAGTGGCGTGGTTTTGAAATGGCATCATGGGACCTTCCTAGCCAAAGTTGTGGCTGTGGCAATCATGATAAATGGGCAAATATGTGACTTTTGACACTTTCTCAATTGCAAATTTGCTAAAGTCTTTCTTTGATTATTAATGGCAAGAGGGAAAACCTAGAGCAATCTTTTTGTAGAAAATAGTACCAAGAGTGACTTATATTAACCGCTCTGCTGTCGATTGAACCATATTTATACCTCACCGCACTACGAATTGGTGAGATTTTTAGCAATGACTGTACTGCCTTGATTTGAGGAGTAGTACCGTGTAATAACATACTGAAGTCTGCATGTTGTAAAAGGTTTTTTGGTTTTTGTACTGAGAAGGATTGTCCAAATGCGAATCAATGTAATTTGTTCATTAAATAATGACTTCAACTGGCCCAGCACCACCTTTTGAGTATAAAAACACCAGGCTGACTTGAATGCAGTAAGTACATGCCTCAAGACCACCAAATGTCACAGAATCTAGGAAGGATGAAATCATTTATAGATTTAAAGGTTCATATTCCAATCGTCTTTGGGACCCCCTGATTTACCCGGAAGTAGACTTAAGTAGTATCGATTTTGATATCAGATGAAAGGCCGTATTTTTATCATTGTCGTCCTGAAATTTGAGCCTCAAATCCATTTCATTCCCAAACAAAAATCACCAAATTAATGGTTAACCATCAATATTAGCACAGTATTGAATAGGGCTTTGCAGTGAGCATTATTGCTTCTACCACCAAAACCGCAAGTTTGTTTCCCACGGTACTTGGTGGGGCGTATGTGCAAGTGTCAGGCTCTCATATCAAGTAGAGAACACAATAGACATAAATCGAAACAAGCACCTTTAATTATACTTATAAATGCCTCAAATTATGTATGCGTCTTCAATTGAGTAATGATGTGATAATAACAGCCTATTCCCTCAGTACCCCAGCTTTATAGCCTATGGATTGTTCCTACTAAATATTGTCAATTCGTATCAAAACCCTTGCCAGTGCCTATTTTATTTTCTGTTTTCTACAGTCATAAATTGCTTCCTAAAAGTCATCCGAATATCTAGATGTGCATCTTGTGGAGTTGCCCTGCATTTCAGATCATGACTCAACTTGTGTCACTCAAGAGTCAAGCTAGACATTCATAACCAAGAAATTCCACATCATATTGTCTTGGGATTAAATGAACACTGTTAATAATCTGTAAATTGTTAAACAGATTTAACTATGATTTACTCCAGTGCTATGGAAAGGTCAGATGTAGGTTTTTGAACCACAATCTGCCCCCTTTATCATGATAAAATGTATAACATGCAACATGAAAAATGTGGTAGACATTTTATGGGAAGAAAAATGTAGTATTAATCTCCAAGGGATGCCAGTGGAGGTGCTATGTTTACAAAGCAAAATATGACTATTTTACCTGATCTCTTGTCATCTTGGGCTGGGGGGGGGCTGATCCTGGATGATTTTCCAAATGTGGAAGTTGGTGGTCTGCTTAGCTTCCTATTCCTGGCTATTGGTTGGCTTCATGGCCTGTGAGGGCGCATGTGGTCCAGTGGATATGACGGCCAACTCATGATCTGAAGGTTACGGGTTCGAGCCCCGCTGTGGCCAATGTGTTTTGCTCTTGGGCAAGGCACTTTACCTCACTTGCTTCGTCGACCAAGCGATATAAGGTAGCTGTAGGGGGAATATACAATTTAAGTGCTGATAGGATGTGCGCTGGGCCAGCTGTCAAACGAGGTGTAAGCGAATTGTTGTGGCCATTTCGTGATGGCAATGGCAGCGTAATAATAATAGGCAACAGAGCTTGGATCTTGATGAAATGAGCCCGCTTGAGAAAAAAGCCAGTGATTATTATTATTATTATAGTGACCAAGATAGCAAAATTTGAGCAAAGCATGGTAGAACTATCTAAGCCCAATAACTAGTAATTTTTCCTTATGTGTCCATCTTCTGAATCTTCAATTCTATGTTGTGTCCTTCTTATTCTGTCCATTCTAGCTATTTTGTTTGTGTCGTCTCTCTGTCTTGTTTATACTGTCTACTCTCTCGTGCTTGTAGCTTATTTCTGACTTGTTCTCTATCACTTTAATCTGTGTTGCTGACTATCCTGTCTCTAAATACCTCTCTGTTTCTTTAACTTAATTTGTTGTGTCTCTCTCTTTCTCATCCATATCTCTGCAGGTTTTAAACACTCGTGTTTAAGTTGTAGTCAACACTTTAATTCAACATGGATCCATCTATCTTCTTATCTGTTTGCTTTGGACTGGATGTTCATTACTAATGAAGTGAAATTTGTCTTGCAAGATGTGTTGTTCTAGCCTAAGAATAATAGTGAAAATAGGCTCAAATCATATAAGTATAACACGCGAGGTTTTTCAAAGGTCAGGGCTACAAATTCAAATAGAGTTAATCCATATTAATTTTTTTTCCAAACGATGAATTGTGAAAGAGATTTGTTTTAGATGGCGGCCCATTGTAGGAGGTGTGACCGGTTCTTCTGTCGTATGGCTATAACAAGTCATTGGTAATGTGTGGTGGTGCAGGGATCCATTCAACTGAGCAAAAAACCTCATCTGGGGCAGTGTATCCGGGATACAGATGCTCCTAACAGGGCCTGCTGTTGAGGCGGGGAGTACAGTCAGGGTTTTTTTCACTACTCTTATTTAAAACTGAGATGTACATGTACAGTTGTGACTCCTGTACATGGGGACCGACTGCCTTAACGTCCCTCCGAGGAGGGATTGCTTTCTTTATTCATTGCCCATTCCAAGTGAGATGGAGGAGAGCCTATTCTGTTTTAATCCATCATTCATTAATGATGGATTATTGCCATAGAGAGCGGCGTCTTGTAATATGTCGGCTCTTATTTGCGAAACTAGTCGGGCCGTTTTAAGTCCGTTTCGACGAACGAAAATTTGACAAATTGTTTTATGGAGCTAATGGGACTTTCGCGTAGGTTTTATTTGTTGGAATTTTAGTGACGGGAGTCGTTGGGTAAAACTTGTATCTTTGTGTCACGTGTTGGACATTCATTTGATGCGTGCTGGTCGTGCTTTGCTTTAATGATGCTCTGGTTTATGTGTGCACCTATGACGGTTGTAGTGGTGTTCTTCGGGCGAAAAATGAAATGGGGATCATGTTACCATGTATCTAATGAAGGGCTTACCAGGCGACTGAGGTAAAACACAGTGACGAGTTCATTTGACTTTGAAGTAGATTTAGGTGTACACAAAAGTTCCCGATGAGGTCGCCGACTATTAAATTATAGAGATGACACAAAAGGAAAGTTGTTTACGTGAGATCAGACTTGAGTTATGCTTTAATAACTCGGGGTATTGTGCAACCAGGTCTCAAAGAAGTCAGCAAAAAGTATAATTGCTACTTTAGTGAAGCCAAACTTCAAAAAGATTAAGTCCGACTTAGCAAATTTTGTTTATCGTGGTATCGTCCTTTGCAGAAGCCAAGCCTTTTTCCCATTATGGCATTTATACTGACTATGCATAGGGGTTCACTATGGTTAGGATGGGTGAAAAGTGGGTTTGTTGGTTGTGGTTGTGGTTTTTTTTTCGACGGCAAGTAGATTTTAGTTATGGTATATTGGTTATATATTTTTGGAGGTCTTTGAGAAACAATTTTGGGGTACGCTGAGAAACCTTAGGGACGCACCATTGAACTTCAAGGGGGGGGGGTTTGGAAGTTTTCTAAAAAAAAAAAACTCACCAACCATATGAGCAAAAAAAAAAAAACTTTCCACTTCCATTTAAAAAAAAAAAAACCTTATTACGAAAAACACGCCTCAAGAAGCAAAAAAAAAAAATCCAGCCTATTGATTGAAGAAAAAAAAACACTGCATCCAAAAACCAACGAAAACAAAAAAAAAAATTGCCCTCACCAAACTTCCAAACCCCCCCTTTGAAGTCTAATGGGCCGTCCCTTATCCGGTTGTCATTATTAAGTTTTGTTGGCTGTTTCGCGATACAATGGAACATGCTGCGACAATGTATACCCATTGCCCAGCGTGGCTGTTCCTCTAATCGATGTAACACTACGTTGACCGTGTTAAGGCCGTGAAAACTGTTGAAAACCAGTTCTGGAATTTAGAAGTGGTCCTTGAAGTTGAAGGCCACTTTAATAATTAGGTGTTCTGATAAATATTCGATCACTAAAATATGATAAACAAAGGGGTATTCACTTGCGGCAGCGGTGGGCATACTTCGCGCATATTTTTATACCCTAACACTGGGATACTATATTTTATTACGAGTTGGGACGACAAACCCGCTGCTTACTTTTGACGGGTTTAGATATTTGTGGAGAGCGTGGCTAGCGGTTAGGTGCTAGCCTCTGGCGCAACATTCCATCAAAGTTACCAGGTTCGAATCCCGGTGGGGTCGTGGCACTTGCTGGATTTACTCGGGTTTACTATAAAATTCGGGATTTGATCTGTATACCAGCTATTGATTAAATACAGAATAATGCTCTCCTCCATGGTTCCACTTGGAATTGGGCAATGGATAATGAAAGCATCTGTCCTTCGGAGGAGGAGACGTTAAGCTGTCGGTCCCGTTTGTACAGAGAGTCACAACTGTACATTACATCGCCAGTCAGTGTCGAACCATAAGAGTCGGGGGTAACCCACTGACTGTTCCCAATCCGCCCACAGCCTCAAATAGCGGGCCATATCAGGAGCGTCCGTATCATTGTTACACGCGGCCCCGGATCGCACAAAACTAGCTGAACAAATCTGACACCACCACAAAAGCCATACCAGAGTAGGAGCGATGACTTGTGGATACGAGCAAACAAACAAGATTATTTGTGCGACGGTGCTCTCCACTACATGATTGCCGATATCCCGCGTTCGTTGAAAAGCGGAAAAATGTTGGGGAAAAAAAAAAAAACAAATGAGTTGGCGGTAAAGAATATCAATACTAAGTTGGACATCTTTGGAACCTCTGCCAGAAAATTAATTACATTTGACTAGGAATATACTAAAATTGTTCAACAAGAGTCAGCGAAAATTGTCATAATATCCTCTATTTTGATAGAGGATTATTCCCTCAAAGTGGCCTGAAACATACGAAATTAATAGAGATTTTAAAAAAAAAACCCGTAACAACCCGAAATTGCTCTGCGACAGTATGGTCATGACCCCTCTGACTATTCTTATTACGTTGTGCAACCAAGCGTGCATGTATTGCTGTAAAGGATGCATATACGATTGTTACAAGCTATGCTGCTGAAGACAGATCATTGTAAGCAGGCCGTGATCACCTGGAGTGTGAATGTAAACTATTAGTGTACATTGCAGATTACCTTCACACGTCGTCAAAAGAAACCATGACCCAATTCTCATATTGGGTATATATAACGTGGCCTCTAATGACCCTATAGGCCTTGACCCGATTTTGTCAATCTACATAATAAAACACTCCTGAAACTAAAATGCTATGAAAAACTAAAGGAACCACTGGTCCAGGACTTTTTACTGGTATGCGCAGGATGACCGATGATGACCCATGTGACCTTTTGACCCCATTTGGTCAAAAAATCTATATTACTAAAAAATTCAACTTTGTGGGCTGGTGGGTTGGTCCGGCTAGTGTTTCAAATCCTTTTACATACGTGATAGGAATTTTGTGTGGTCGGTAGGCTAGAGTACGAGGTGTGTGATCACGATTTGGATTGGTCATTTTGGGGTCAAAAGGTCATGCCTCCAGGGGTCGTTGAGGGTAACTTGGCAGTGCTTTACGTATGGATATGAGTTTTGGTATGGGGGTGTTAGAGTTTCGCCGTACGAGTTTTATGTCACTTTCGCAGGGTGGCATTTTGGGGTAAAGGTCATTCAGGGAGGTCATGGAAAATGACGGGGTGGTGTTGAGATAAAAATAAAAAGTATAAAATGAGAATAAGTAGTACAATTCTGGGCAAAAAGATAATATTATAGTATTGGTTTATGACGTCGTTTTTATCCCGACTCGGATGGGAACAGCACAGCCAATATTTTTATATTTAACAATTTTTGCTTTTTTTAATTTCTTTAATTTTTACAATGAAAGTTGTTAAACAAATTAATTCAGTGCGTTGCAAAGGGCTAGCGCCTACAAGATAGAACTGTTGTGATTGAGTTTGCCTTTTGAAGATGATCCATCATTGTCATTAGTGCAAAAGTGTTAGGGTATAATTATTTTAGTGCCGGTGTGGACTTTGTTCCACTGACAAGTCCCTCAAACGGGTCCTGTCAAGAGGTGGAGCCGTCAATTTTTTTTTGGCAAAGCTTTATTTTTAAGAGAGCATCTATCTCATGGTGCAGTTTATATGTTTGTCGAGCTGGCTCCGATTTAAAGTTAGGAGCCTTTAAAAGTTGACTTTTACCTTCAATTGTTGATTTCATAATTTTTAAAAAATCGCCTATGTACTTAGTTCCTAACTACGTTCCGTAAATGGGAAGCTCTGTCATACGGCGGAGCCCTGTCAATTTTTTTCGGGAAGCTTTATTGTAAGAGCTGTATCTCATGATGCCAGTTTCAAACTATGCAGGTGGTTCGTTTTCAAGTTAGACCTTTAAAGTTGCCACCTTTCACACTTTTTCAGTCATTCTTTTAAAAAAAAAATACAAATGGACTAAGTTCCTACTGACGTTTCCTTAAATGTGGAAGCTTTCAATGATCTTTAAGACAAATCCATTGGCTGTATCCCTCTTGAGGAGGTATACACTGAAATGCTCGCTATTTTTTTAAAAAATCTCCCTGATTACTAATCAATCTCCGATTCCAAGATAAATCGCCCTGTGATTCAAAATCTCAATGTTGGCAGCTCTGGCAAAGGTCATCCAGGGGTCATTTTAGGTACTTAACCGTGCTTTGACGTATGGCTATGAGTTTGTATGGTGGTTAGGTTTCGCGTACAAAGTTTTGTGGTCATGTGTTCGAAGGGGTCATTTTGGGGTCAAAGGTCATCAGGGGGTCGTTATTGGGTAACATGGCTGTGCCTTGACGTATGGATATGGTTTTGGTCTGTGGTAGAGTTTCGCCCATACAAGTTTTGTGGTCATGTTTTCGAGGGTCATTTTGGGGTCAAAAGGTCCATCCAGGGCGTCGTTATCGGGGTAACTTGGCCGTGCTTTGACGTATGGATGTTTAATATGGAGTTTGGTATGGGGGTAGCGTTTTGCCGTACCACTGTTTGTGGTCACATTTGCGGGGTCATTTTGGGGTCCAGAGGAATGTAGGGGTCATTAGTGGGTAACTTGGCTGTGTTTTTCATACCAATGCTTTGGTCATGGTATGGAAGCACCCGGGGTGCTAATTTGGTCGAAAACAGTACCTTGGTTCTGTTCTGAAAATTCAGTTACTCATCTAACGGGTTATACCAGCTTAGCGAAGACACGCGCAGAGCGGGGGCCTCACACTAGTATATACAATTTCTGCAATAAGTTACAGTGACCACCAAACATGCTCAAAGGAACTTGTAAGACTCATATAGGTTTAGTACAGGTACATATTGTTATGCATAGTTCTGAACGAGGATTGCACCTTCCTGAAACCTGGTGGGTGCGGTTGACCCTGACCTTACGAAGACCGAGTCGGTATTGGTTAGTGGATCAAAGTTCATCAGGGTCATTCAAAGTCACAGGAGCTCCAATGGGGTAAACTTGGTGTTTCAGGCGAAACTTGGTGGGCCGGGGCGATTTGTGATGATGGAAAATTTTAAAGGTTATGGCAAGGTCAGCAGGGGTTCATCAAAGGTCAAAGGAACCGCCAAAACCGAGCGGTAGTTAAGCCAGGGATAGCCAAACACGGGTGAT
This sequence comes from Ophioderma brevispina, assembly GCA_023653785.1. Classification (NCBI taxonomy): domain Eukaryota; kingdom Metazoa; phylum Echinodermata; class Ophiuroidea; order Amphilepidida; family Ophiodermatidae; genus Ophioderma; species Ophioderma brevispina. The sequence goes on from JAMKCH010017090.1 coordinate 22,732, forward strand.
AGCCAAATAGATGATCGCCTAGGAAAATACTATTAAAGAAACACCGGTCCAGAACTCATGGGAGTACAGAATGACCTCTATGGGCCCATATGCCCTTTTGACCTCCCAATGGACCCTACTTGACTTGACCCCAAAATATCTAAAATTTTTCCCAAGTAAGTTGTTCTAGCCAACACAAACTGCCTCAAGATAAGGAACCAGGGCAAGACCCGTTGGGGCTATATGTCAATTTACCTGTAATGACCCTACACGACCTATGACCCCACAACTACACATTCCCTAACCATCCCAATTGATGGATTACTGCATCATTGATGCACTCGTTTAATAAATAGCTGGTATACAGATGAAATCCAGAATTGAGTACCCAGTTAAATCCCAGCAAGTGTCCCCACTGGGATTTGAACCCCAGAAATTTGTGCCACAGGCAAGCACCCTAATTGCTAGGCCATGCTCTCCTACAGAGACTGAGGTTTGGAAAATAAATACCCAACTTTAAAGGCATTGTGATTCACAGCCTTGTTCCCCCAACTTAACCTAAAACCATTGGTCAAAATACCATGTTTAATCTTAAATGCAGTATTGCAGATTGCTCTACTCTGGAAGAAGTTTAATTTTTAGATTTTCTATCTATAAAAAAAGGTAAAGTGTCATGCCAAGCAAGTATGTCCATGGAGCAGGGGTAGTGCTAGGACCCCCAAATCTCTTAAAGTGGGGGGGTCAAGTAAGGGGTCCACTGACTATTTAATACATAAGACAGCATTCAAGCTTTGACTCTACGTTTGCGGACACGGCGTGAAAAAAATATTGGGGTTGAAAACAGTAATAATCTGATTACTTAAATTGTTCTACGGGTAAAATGTCATTATATTTTCAGATTTTGGCACTTTAAAAACCCCATATTTTTCACTGATTTTGGAGAAAAAATTACGTTTTTTGCCAATTTTAGCAAAAATGGCCATTTTCGGGTGACAAAAATTTTGACTTGGGTATTCCTGTGAGTGTATGAACATGAAAACTACCTAGTAGCGACTAATTCTTTATGCTAATCATGTGACAGGGGCACATTTGTAATATTCAAATCGTTAAATGGGATCAATCTATTCTTTATTTTGAAACAGGGTTAGAAAGAGGGCAGTCAGTGTGACAATTGATTTGGGAACAAAAAATGCATTTTCGCCAATTTGTGATTGAAAAAGCCCCATAACTCCTCACTGGTATGAGCTATGGTGATTCTTCTTGTGGCTTGGTTCAGTATTTCAACAGCTAAATAGTGATATAAAACTTGACTAAGTTGAATGTAACTGAAAAAAATATATAGTAGTATATTGTTACCCCTTACCCCTAACATTTCGGAGGGTGTGAAAAAAATAAAGGGCTTCGCAAAAAAATAAGTCCTTCAAAACCGGGACTCTAAGGGCTAAACAAATAAAAATTTTATAGTCAAGGACCTCCCTTTAGAGCAAGTTTATATGTTTAGCCCTGAGAGTCCAGTTTTGAAGGACTTATTTTTTTTTGCGACCGATTTTTGCTCAAATTTGGGACACTGTTCGTTGGCAGAAATATGTCCTGTTACAGTGCTAGGGGAAACGGTCAAGGTAATAATTGTGCATTTTTATTTCAGATTCAGATTCTACACAAAATTTCACCCTAGAAAATGTGTATTTTAAGTAGGATTACTCTTCCCTTAAGTTTCAACCTTTCTGTCCACCAACGTAAGTCAAAGCTTGAACGTGTATAAAGAAGTTCACTTCAGGTGTCCAAGAAGTTAAAATTGGTGGTCCAAGACACCAAAATTCAGGTTAGCGCTACCCCTGGCATGGAGTGCCCATCTCTTTCCTTGGTGTTTGTGCCAAGTTACAAACACCAAGGAAAAAATTGTACACTGTACCAGCCATCCCAAGAAGTTGTTTTTGTGAAAAGAGGAATTTTGCTTTGGAAAAAATTAACTTTCTTTTTAATAGGAAGTGAAATTTTGTACTGGTAGGAAAGAAAACTGGTTGCCATATACGATAGGATATCTTGATAGCTCCCTTGTTAATAACTTACCTATTAGAACGGCACTTATACATCTAGGTAAAACAATTTAGACATTATTAAGTGCTTGGATTCAGAAACAAAAGACACTTCAGTGATTGAGTGTTCTGTTCAAATTACAATATGCAGTTAGTAGGATGTAAAGTTTATCCACATATCTACAAGGATTGGATGTCTATCTTGTCTACACAGTGTGTATTGTACATATCGAGGATTTAGTGCAAGAGGGCCCATCTGCAATAGCGGCCATTTGTCATTTGGGTTCTTATAGTGTTATACCTGCCAAATCTAACATGTCGTAGCTATTGCAGATGGGGCCTTTTTGCCCTAACCCTCAATATGCGGGGCAAGTATTACACATGGGTTTTCATAACAGGTCAGTTGATGCAATCCCTTGTTCTCTTACGTAAAGGCTGACTCCGATTTCCCGAGGAGGGCGCCCTCATTTTTCAAACAAATCATGTTTTTTGCAATACATAATTCTGTCATATTACAATCACTGTGGGAAAATAGCAATTGAAGTTATTCTTCAGGTATGGAATTTTCTGCGTTTCTGTGAATTTCCGCGTTTTTCCCTTGCCTGCGTCACATTTTTTATTTCCCTAAATCCTAAATCCGTGTTTGTTTTGAAAGGAAAAAATCGTGTTTATACTAGTTTCATTTATTTCTCAAATGACTGGAAATCAAAACTATGTTGAAAGGCATTTTCGTGACCTTGTCCCCTGTATTCCAATCAAGGAGGCAGGTGAAGCACATCTTTTGTGATGTGTAATGTGTTTGTTTTGAACCGTGCACTCTAGGTATGATGTTAATTTCTATAATGCTAAATCTCAGGCACGCAGAAAGAAGAAAGAAAGAATTTACATTTAAATCCAATGCATACAGTTCTTTACTGAAGGATCAATAAATTGATAAAGTTAGTGACACAAAGAACTATTTATTATGGCGACTTTAGATCATATAGGTAGTGTTGGACAAAGGGTCGTAGATGATGAAGAAAGATTGGGTAGAGAAGGCAAACAGTATGGAAGATTGTTTGCATCGTATGCGGAATTGCCAATCCTAATGTTGAGGTAATTAGTTCTTTACGTTTCCATTTTCTTAAAATGTCAATTTGGGAAAGATTTTTTTGTTGCAGGCCATCTAACTAATAGTTTAGAGGTAGCGAAAATGCCACATGAGTCTGTCAAATTCAGCAACCTTCACTGCCAGTAGCTGAATAGGGAATTGCTCTGTAGTCTGTATACAGGAAAATTTGATTTTCCACGTTTTTTAACATGGCCACTCACATGCCTGTCATATAGAAAATCACAACTTGTTATAAAATTCCGGATCCGGAATTTTTGTTATACACAGTATCCTATGGCACGTAATACTGTACATAAATATTACTGCATGAAAACGAAAAATCCGATTCATCTCAACTTTGGAATTGAGCATTTTAGGTGACTATCTTTAGTTCTAGTTGACTATTTTCAATTATTATACAAAAAAAATTGTATTTTGAAATCTCTGAATCAGCCTTAACACTGTATGATGCGTGCTGTATGGTCCTTGTCATACAGAAAATACGAATTCTACGATGTCATTTGCTACTGTGCAATTTAAAATTACAGTTATAAATATGTTTGGAGATGTAGTCCATCAATTTATCATCATAGTTACAGTGCAATGTAATATGGATGGCTTTTGACAAGTACTGATTTACTCCAGACATTGGTTATACTTAACAATGAAATACCCACCATAATGTGACCCAAATCCCAATGTAATCCAGTGAAAAAAATGGCATTTTAAGGAGTCGTCTCAGATTTCCAATTATGCTGTGCTGAGCAGGAACCACTTTAAATTCTGATTACGGGCACTAGTGTATTTGGAAGTGTTTGAGAATGTTTTGAATATCCAGTCATTTGTCTGAGGCCTCTAATATGTTGCACATGTATGTTTTTGTTCAAAATGCACTAAGTTAAAAAGTGGCCCTTTTCTCCTATTGATAGTGTTCTGAACACAAACAATCTTAATGCCGATGTTTTAATAATGATAATATAATAATATTGATAATATTAATACTAATAATAACATAGGGGTAAAATTGACCATATTTGCGAGGCAATAATGAATTGTATAACAGGCCCTTTAGAGCAAATCCTGTTAGAGCAGTGAATCCGCCAACAAAAAATCTTGAAATTTGCAGAAATTTGCAGAAGTTAAGTATCAATATTCATTCTAAAGTTGTTTCTAGTTTATGTCCTTGGAGAGAGTGAAGGAAAAGTGGCACAAGGAAAGGAGAAAAGTGGGAAACTCTGGTCTGTCTCGAACCAGGGACCCCATCACTGGGGATACCACACTACTGCGGTGTCACTGAACTGGCCAGTGATTTTGTGCCCAAATGTGTCTTGACACAATCACTACATCCAGGACTTAGTTAATTTTCCTCCCTCTGTGCAGTACAGTATTTGGAACAGTTAGGGTTAAAGAAATTTTATGGCATAAAACAATATTTAGACACAGTAAATATACATCTCACCCAGTCATATCCTAATATTTGAAATAATTTTTGGTTTTGTACAATATTGCAACTAATTTAGTGTTAACTAGCCACTATGACAATCAATCTTAATCCACATTCCACCTGACATGCTTTTGGCTCAAATTTTGAAAGTACACTGCGAGTGTGTGTGTTCCCTTGGTGATTCGGCATACCATTGGTATCAAAAGAAAGCATGTGCCTAGATCATATCTATAAAGACTTCTACCCTATATTTCTGACCAATATTCACTCCATTAGAGCCTTTTCTAGGGTCAGAATAGCATCTTTTCAATTGCACTGGAACATATATGTATTTTTAAAAGCTCAGTATCAATGATGTGAACTTGCGAATGTCCATGGGAAAGCAAAGTGATTTTAGGGGGGTACAAATCATAAAATTCATGCAATTAAGTCCCCCAAATGGTAATTTCAGAACTTTTAGATTTTACTGGGATTGGAGAAATTGGGGAAAGTTTTTTTTTAAAGTTGGGGGGGGGGGGTTGCCCCATGCTCCCTCTACAATACTAGTAATCTGTTTTCAGATTTTAAAATAATGTTTTCATATGGATAAAAATGTCACTATGAGACACTGATACAATCATTTGCTCTTACCATAAAAGGTTATCATCATGCATCATGTGTTTTCCCATGGATATTTAATTTAGAAACATTATCAGTACACAAAATGGGGACCACTAAAATCACACAATGCCAGTATACCAGGCAAACGAATTGACTTTCTCAAGCATTCAAAGCACTTTTGGTATAAAGATTTTGTTTCACATAATTTGTGATTTGCAAACACATGATCACACACACCATGCTTATAGACTACTTCAGGAGACTGTCCGAAGCGAGCACAAGACAGAGACCGATGTGCTACACAAGATGAGAGTGGTTGATGGATTATACGGCTCATTGTACCATCCTTCCCCATGGCTGACAAATGGAGTGTCAGAATTGTGATCAGTGCTTCTAACCTTGTGAGACTCATTTCTGTTGACTTAAATACATGGTATATACAAAATGCAATGCTCATAGGTTCTGTAATATTTCCTGTTATACATGTATATACTATTGAGCAACAGAGTGTACTTAAAGTAGTACTGTAAAATATGTTCAACAGGCTATGCTTGTTTTTTTATCAAATTTCTTATTTCCACATGGTTGTGATGTGTGTCAATGTCCTTAAATGCCTTGTGAATGTAAAGCCCAAAGTGCTGTAATTGTGCCAAAAAAATGTAATTTTGTATAATTTAGTTTGGGATCCCAAACTGCATTATCCGACTGTTCAGATTTGAATTGACCTCAGATTGTGTAGCCATTTTCTTTCATGTGACCCATACATGTATCTCAATAATTTGGCTTTAAAATTGTCCCGAAAATTGTATAGAAAATTTTCCATCAATGGAAATTAAACACTAGTACTATCATTTCACAAAATGTGAAAAAAATAGGAAAATAACAATTTTGGCAGTCATCTTTCACTATTGATTTTAAACTTGTATGTATACAAAGAAACCAAAAAAATAAAGGTACACCTCAAGCCACTGGTCTTTACCGAGTCCTCACATTGAAGACAGGCGCGGATCCAGGGAGGGGTGGAGGGGGCATGCGCCTCCCGGTAATTCTACAAATTCTTGCAAAATCAGTCCATTTTGGAAGCTTTTGGACAAGTTACAGCCTTTCAGCCCCCGGTAATTTTGACGTTTTTCAAATCCTGGATCTGCCCCTGGAAGAGCATTCAGATTAAAATTGGAAATTGCAATATGAATAACTGGCTCTCACTGAGAGAAATTTGTGTTCTGTAAACAGGGAAAAAAATGAAGTTGCCTTTCCAACTCCAAGGGTGACATTTTGTAAATGGGGGTTGACTATGCATAGTTGGTGAAGTTGATTCTGCTCTTGCATTTTGGTGTTATGAGCAAATGCTTGTTACTGTGCTGTAATTTCTGTCCATTTACAGACAAAAAAAATACAGAATTGTGAATTTCCTAAACAGACGATTGGATTTGCACTACAGGCTACATACTGTACTAAGGCCAACTATTCAGGTGATACAAAAATTTCAACTTCTTTAGACAGGGGGATGAGGCCATGGATCATGAAATGATTCTCTAATATGGATAGGACTAAATATGAGGCAAGACCACCAGAACACAACAAAACAAGCAAGCAAACAAACCTACATTATACAGACTATTATCCTTGCATGGTTGAGGCTTGCGATGAAATTTAGTTTCCTTCCCTTATATATGCAATCCTTCCCTGACTGTTTATTTCTATTTGCAAGTAACTCAAATTTCTTTCTCACCAAGAGGAACTTTCATATTATTGAAATGTTACATCAAAATCCTGTTTACAACTAGACGCCTACAGAACCAGTCGGTTCACAGTGGAAAACAAAAATCGTCTGAAATAACTGTAAGTGACAGATAGTGACCTGTGGAAGGTCAAGGTCCTTAATGACACCTAGAAAATGTGTTGGAATTCTTAGTCTTTTGTTAGTTTGTTATTGCTAATTAAACACTTAATTGGATCATTAAAGTCAATATTTCAATGATGCTATGACATGATTAGACAAAATAGTTTGCAAGGTGTCATAAACATCTGTGACCACTAATGACTGTATATTTGCCCTGTACGGTGTGGCCTATATAAAGAACCAGCCTCAGTAATAATAGTCAGGTTGATCAATACATTTTATGCTTCGGTAGATTTTGGTTTGCGTATGAATCATAATTTACTGCACTGTACATATCATATGGTTAGGTGAACAAGGCCTTCTATTCATAGCATGTTATTATTCTACTGATACTTTCATGCACTGATGTAAGATGTAAAAATAATAAAGCAGAATTCCCAGTTTGAGATATTTACAGGTCTGCATTTACAAACCAGGCCCACACGAAACATCCTGTTGAACAAGTTGTTCTAGGGTATAGCTAAACAATAGATGCATGCTTTTATCAATACCTATTTTGCTATTTTGCACATGTACAGGTCATTGAACCAACACTTAGTATGTTGATACTTAGTTGAAAAATGTATAATGTTAAAATTATGATTAATTTTGGATAATTCCAACTTTTTTTAACTGAAAATTTGCATTGAATGAGTGCCTGCAATGACCTCTGTAAGAATAAAATGTGAACTCTATAATTTCTGTTCAGAACTAGGTGTCAGTTTTTGAATCACCGATGTTCCCAGTTTAACTGTAATAAGCTCAGGAGTGTTGACATGTTATGTGTCAACAACCAAATTGATTTTTTTCTTCAGAACAAGACAAGAATACATTGTATCACTATTGATTGGTAGGCCTATATTTTGTATGTATCCAGTCATTATGATCAAAGTTTTGTAATCTGGTTAAAGTTTCCCCGTCACTTCAATTCAAATCAAACATGGAGGGAAGGGAAGATGAAACTTGGTGGATTCAGTTAGCAATGGATGCGAAACAATTTGACGGTTACTTGGCAGCCATCTAGGGTCATCTAAGGTCATTAAAATTGTGATAGGGTCAGATATGTATTTCTGATCACAACATGGAGCAAAACTCCTGGTTTGAGAATAAGGCCCATTTCACAATAATTGCCAACTTTTTGTCAACCTGGGGGGTCATTTTTTCAAACTTAGTGACAAGCTTTGTTATGTTTTCAAATGTATGTAAGACAATAAGTTTTAAGGAAAAATAGAAAGCATGCCTTAATCTTTTCTCCTTTATTACTTTTTTTAATCAGAAAGTTTGAAAATTGAGCCATTTCTGTAAAAAATGCAAATAGTTTTTTTTATGGAAATTTAGTTTAATTGCCAAAAGAAATTACACATGTCTTTATTATAAATGTAAAGTATGTACCTTCAGGCAATTCCAACTGAAATATGAACATTGATGCTTGAATTTTCACAATTTCATGACATTTTTTGCTTCTATTTTATCCCCAAAACATGTTCTTGACATAAAAAAAGTTTTATTTATAAAATCAAAAAACTATCCGAGCAGAGTGATTTTTCATGGATTGATTAGTTGTAGCTTGGAGAATATTTGTACCAAATGCAAGCAAATCTTACCCCATTGAGTTAGCAGATAATTAGCTTTATGTCCAAAGTGTTGGACATGACATGTGAACGGCATTTTTTTGACATTAATAACAAAAACTAACTTTAAACTTTGTAAAGATGGACCACTACTAACTTTCCCTAGTGAATGCTTTGTTTCATCCTCATGCTCTTCCAATATTCCAAACCTGTTAAATTTGCATGCTTGCTTGATTGAAGCTTGTGTTGGACGTGACAAATTGCAAATGTGAACAGGGCAATTTTTTTGAAAATTGGCAAAACTGATCACACCTCAAAGTAAGTTGGTAGTTCACAAACCCATGCAACAACTTGAAACATACTATTAATTCAAAGTTGCAGACCTCCTCGTTTTTAAGATATCCAACTCGTGTGTTGGACGTGACAAAATGTGTTGGACGTGACTGGTGTGAATGGAAAATTTAATGTTGATGGAGCCAAGGCATTTTACAGTGGTTGTCAAAACTTTTAGTACAATTTACTAGTACAGTGAAAGTGCTATCACAGAATAAGTAACAAAAACATAGAACTTACTTCATACAGACAACGGCTTCTGCAAAAAGTATTGGACGTGACAAAATTGTGAACGGAAAATTGTGGACAAGATTTCGATTAACCATATCTGAATTAATTCTAGGACCAGTCATATAATTTTGTGTGGGCATTATCATGAAGGATAGTCTTTATAAATGATACAATAAAATGCCACAGATATCCACCACAGGAGTGTCAGTGTAATTGAATTAAATGGTATTCATTGTGAATGGAAAATGTCACATCCAACACTCAATTTTGATTGCTCCATATAAGTTTTTTGAGCACTCTGCTATACTTTATTTTGAATTTTTCACATGGTAATAAAGTGTCACTAGTTGCCCAACAGAACTCAAAAGTAACAATTTATAGGTTCTACATAGCTAAAATGGCAGTTGAAAACAAAAGGGCATGTATTTTTGGTTGACGCCATTGGTTAAATTTTGACCATTTTGTGGGGGCTGTCTCCTGAAATACAAGCACAAATAAGTTGGTTTAGGTATGGGAGGTAGGTCTAGTAGAGATGTAAGTAAAAACACATAAAGTGACTCTGTATCACCTTCCTATAAAAAATCCTATAGGTTTTAAGTGAAAACTCAAAAAGTTGGCAATTACTGTGAAACGGACCGCTAGCTTGTTACATACTTGATTATCAGAGGATAATGTGATGGTCCCAGTAACATAAATGCAATTTCTGATTAAAATTAATTTATTAAGAAATGTACCTTAGTTTGTGGAGATGATGATATAAGCACTGATCCATGAAATTGATCTCAAGGACCGATGGCTGTCAATTGTAGTAGGCATACATCTTGCACTTTGGACTTGGCAAGACAGAGCATTGTCTTGTGATGTTGTTTGCTGCCAGGATGAGATCGGATTCATTTTCTCATAACACCACTGATCTGTCACTCTTATTGTTATAAATTGCCCCTAGGAGTGTCAAACTTGATTAGTGAGCAAATACAAGCCACTAGTTGGGCGTATCCAATTTGTGTATCCATGCGTAATAGTTGGCAAGACGTAACCTTTAAACAAAGATATGTGATGTAATTAAAGGTACTTGCTACAATTTCAATGCACTCATACCACTATACTATACTGCCGAACCTTATTAACTACAATTCCATCACCCTTAAAGAGGCACTACCCAATCCTCAGCTTCGACCCCAACTTTCACACCATCAAACCTAGGGGAAAAATCTTGTTATTTTCATTCATAATACTTGTCATTTGTACAGTTAAGTATCAGCAAAATTATCTTTTTTATAAAAAAAATAGGTTTGTTTATAAGGTAACTGGAAAATAGCTTGTAAAGTACTCTATAGGCTATTGTAATACACATAATTACCGCTCACATAAAATGGTATTACGATTTAAATGAATTGGTGGCATTAAAGTATGTTGGTAATACAGAGAAAAAAATGTTGTAATTGGGTGGGGTACCTTTTACTCTAACGCTCAGAAACGATTAACCGATCAACTATAGTGCTTTTACCTTTCTTGAGTCAGGGATGTCAGTGTATTATGACGTGGTTGCAACATTAAATCGTGGGTGTTGATTCAAAGTGCTGGCATGTGCATGCGCGCGTATAAGGGCAGTTAAAAAATGCGCATGCAAGACATCTGTCTGAACGCATTGACGTCACTGACGAGAGGAAGAAAATGAATTTTAATCACATACTGCAGCAAACATAAATGCATACTGTTCACACACTTCACAGTAAAAATGTTGACTTGAACTCGCGGGTTGCTAGTTCAAATCCTGCATCAGTGTTTCTTTTTTAGTTCCCCTCCATCCCCTTCATGCATTTGGTGGGCATTTGTAGAAGACACACTGGTTTAACAAAATTCAGTGTATACTTTTAAAATATTGATCTCTGAGGACAATCTTCTTTTTTAATGAGCCGGCGTTTACATCTTTAAAATCCAGCTTAAAACCAAATGAAGTTACTTGAAATATGAATTAAATGGACATGTTTGAGAACTCTGTATGCAATGTGCATGTACTGTTTACAAATGGCTGTGCTGGCCTGTGTATTGTAGTTTGTCAGTGCCCTCTTTAGCCCACAAATTACTGTTAACTTGAACAAGGAATTGCATGGGGCCCTGTCAGGGGAAATCCCTTGAAACGTGTAGTAAACCCTGGATTGGTCGGGACATATGGATTGCTTTGGTAGTGGTCTCTGTGGTCAAAAATGTTTAACTTAAAGTGACGGAGGAGATTTTTTAGGAGACAAATTGCTCTCAAAAATTTTCCATCTGGATCGGTTGTAGACCCCGACGAAGAACGTTTCGAGGTTTATTGGACAAACAGGTGCAAAAGAAAACCGCAAACCTTGTTTTGGAAACTTGTCCGGCATGTAATTCCTTCCCTATAGGAAAACAATGCTTTGGACTTTCTGTCGTGCCACGACAACTACTTAAAATCATCATCTTATTAACAATAAAAAAAAAAAAGACGGCGTAGTTGATTATTCATTCAGGTTGTGTCTAATACATTGATAGGCATTCCAAATATGTTAAAAAAACAGGGGTTCGAGAAAAATTGGGGGGACTCTTTCTGGAAATCTCTTAGTGTCTTTTAAATGTTTACCCAAATGTTAAACCTAAACAATAATCAGTGTTTTTTTTTTATGCCCACTTATGTCAATCAGTGTCATTTTAACTTGGGGTACAATGAGCTATTTGCTTAATTTATGTACAAATCGAAAATATATTTACATTTATACTCTACCGTATTTCCCAAAGCAGGTGAGACCAGGATTTGAGCTACACCATGTAGGGAGATGACCCAATTTAAGTATATAAAGTTTTCGTCTTGATTAAAAAAAAGAATGGCCCTCAGCCCAAAAATGCCAAGTTGTTAAAGTTTCATGACGATAGTTCAACCTTTTGATGTGAGAGGTAAAAGCGTGGATTTTGTAATCCCCATGTGTACTGTGTAGAGGTAATATGGTGACCAAAAATGGGGCACATTTTCAGTCATACACACCAAAACATCTTATCCCAAAGATTGCACAGGGTGAAGAAGAAAAATAGTAGCCTTATTTAGATAAAAATTTTGACCACTTTCGGTAAAAGCGGGGGTTTTCTGGCAGTCTATTAGCGATACGGGACAATGGCCCATTACATTAAAAATATAAAAACAAACAATGTTGCTTTATTCATTAATTTGTCAACTCCAAAATTACACTTTTCCTATCACTACTTAAAACTACACACTAATCTGCATGATAATTAAACAATGCTAGCTTAAAATTTTGATGCAAAAAGTAAGACGTCATTTTGCAATCTTAAACAGCTGTGAAAATGCAAGCAATTTCATTGGCTGGATGCCCGGGTTCGATTCGTTAATGGAACCCAGGTAGTACGCGCTGCGTATTGAAGTTATTTTTAGGTTGAAGCGATCGGGTAATTTACGCGTTTTGCTAACTTTCGTGCGAGCCTGCCAACGTTGCGTCTCGTTGAGTATGATCGTTGCATTCATCGGTTGTTCGATTGTTTCACTGGGTGATGGCGTTCCTTTCTTGTTGTATTTAGCAATATTGGCGTAAAGTATCGGCACAAATTGGGTAACGATATCTTCAATGATAATGTTTAAGAATGAGGGAATAAGGTTTGATTTTGCGGGGAAGGAACTCGGGCCCTCCGGCCTAGTTCTTCCACTTAAATCAATGTATCCACTTGGGTTCAATTCGTTAAAGAGAGACCGGTTCCCAAAATCTATACCTTTATTCTCTAAATATAAACCCCCTTGCATAGTAGCGATAACAATTAAACTACAAGTCCTGCTTTTGCAAAATACAAAAGTACATGTTGCGTTGAAATGGTCTTCCCCAGCCAATATATAGGTCATCCAACTTTATGCATTGTTTGCCAAGACTTCATTTTATATAGCAAGTGAAGGGTAGGCAACCGGGTGCCAGGGTAAGTATGTCTATAGTGAATGGAACAAGTGCAGGGAGATATTTTCACCAGCAGAATTTTAAACCGCTGGAGACAACAAGGAAATTTTTATGATGTGCTAGAAATTTGTGATTGACCATCACAGTACTTACTTTTCAATTTGATGAAAACATTTTCGCAAGGTGACATTTTCGCGGTTGATTTTTTATTATTTGCAAAATTCACAAAACTATACTTCTCGCAAAAAGTTCTGGACAATAATCAGAGATGTAACGTTTCCAGAAATTTCTTAATTTCCGGATTTTTGGCCAGAAATAAAAAAAATACCGGAAATGTAATTTTTTTTTTTTTTTTTTATTTTTTTTTTCCAAGTTTGACCATCAAATGTTAAAGGTGCAACGAGAGATTTTGAGGCACCCCAAATATTGTGTTCATAATAGGAATTTCAGATAGATTAGAACTCAATAGATTCTTACCTAGTATTATGCTACAGAAAATGTCTTAAAATAGAGAAAAAATGTGATTTTGATTTGCTTATTTTTCAATGTAAAAAACTAGGCTGAATTTTGTATTTGTCCCTATACGCAATTTAAAAATTGCACGATTTTTGTTCCAAAGAAACAGTACAGCTTAATCCTGTCAGATTGGAATAGTTTGATTGAAAGTTTTACATTAGGGCAAAAATCAGAACTTTTTATTTTTGTAGGATACCTGATATGTGAAATCTTCTGTTGAACTTAATGATAACGATAAAAAAACTGCATCAAAAAAATCCAAGTTTTAATACCAATTTATTTTAGAGAAGAGGTCTTGTAACCCCAAAAGCGCGTAAGAAAATACGTTCCCGGAGATTCATCGGATGCTACGCTAGTTTGCCTTCGTCGGTTCAAGGTTGGGATTTTCTCAGGAAATGGGACTACTCCTCTGTTACATCTCTGTATATGGGAGAATTGTCCAGGCTCCAGAAAATGTGCTCTACGATATGAGCTCAGAGGAATAATTTGAATGTCAATATATATTTCAATATGGTTGATATATAAAATAAAAATTGTATACCACTTGTGAAAACATAACATGTCCTTGTTACTTGTTTGCCAATGTATATGTTAACAATTATGATGATTACAGTCAATCACCATTTATCCAAGGAAATGAATTTATTCTATTTTTGTCAAAATTTGTATTACAAAATCCAGTGGTGTAATGGGCCTGCCCGCTCTGAGGGGCAAAATTCCCAGTCTGGGGAAATTTCCCTTCGGGGGGGGGGGGGGGGGGGGGGGGGGGTGTCAAAAGACCAATTTTGTCCGGCAGACTGGACTAAAAAACGGCTGATTAGCATGATTTTTGGCAAATTTTTTTCCGGCCCAAAGTCGTTCCCCCCCCCCGGCTTTTACGCAGTGACAAAAATCTGTGGAACAAAGGACAGAGCAAGTTGCTGGCGGCTTCATTCCAGTTTCTGAATATAAAAAGCTAACTAGTTCAAAGACTTTAAAAAAAAACAAACAGACCGACAAACTGGAAAAGCAAAGGGACCTAAGGGGGATCCAAAAGGAGACATCTGCACTTCACCAAACAAATGGCAAAAAATTAAAAACTCCTTTAATGGAATTGCAACACCCTAGGGGGAACACAGACACACTCACACCACAAACTATAACTTTAAAACCTTTTTTAAAGTGTATTTTTTAAAGTGTTACAGTTTGTGGTGTGGACGTGTATAGTTGGTTGCTGGTGTTCAATATAGTATTTAAAGAGCTTGTTCCGAATAAGTTATGCATGTTTTCAACTCATATGAAAGATTCTGCAACTTGCAATCCACCTTACCACCAAGTTATGTGGGAAACAAACAGCAGATGTGAGGGTGGAAGCAGTAATGCATGTTGCAAGCCATATTTCCTACTTTTGGTAAAATTTTTTTTAATTTTATTATTTTGTTAAAAATCAATAACAATATTCTTCTGTCATAGGGTAAAATATGGACTTTCTTATGATATAAAAATTGATACTACATGTAAGGAAAAAAGTAGTGTCGTGCCGAGCCCAGCTCGTGCGCGAGTGCCATCTCTCTTTCCCTAGGTTGGGCCCAGGACTCAGCCGTATTATTTTTGTGTGGGGGTTCGCCACTCCTCCCAGCACAGCGAAGTCTGTTACTTCCCAGCATTGTATAATGCTAGACCCTTTATTCAATGGGGGAGAGGAGTACTTGAGGTAAAGTGCCTTACTAAGGCGCACAACACGCTGACCCCAGTGGGACTCGAACCCACGAAACCTTTGGATTGCGGGGCGAGAGCTCAATCCACTGGACCACACAGGCCTCATTACTACATGTACTACCAGTAAATTGGGCGCATCCCAAAGATGACGGTACAATGCCTTGAAATATTTTATACAAGAATTTTTAAAAATAAGTAATAATAACTTAAGATCTTCAACAAATCCATGTGCATAAAATGTTTGCTGGCATGCCAAATTTATTGGCACGGTATAGCAGATACACCCATGCCACACAAAGATTGTGCTAAACTTCAAACCTAAAGGTCCATGGCCCATCGCTAATAGCATCGTCCCCAGACGCCCTAGGTTTTTGACCGGAAGTGGTCAACATTTTGGTTTGAGGAAACATCAGAAGAAAGCCACTATTTTACACATCATTTCTACCCTGTGAAATCTTAGGGCAAAAGATATACTGGTTTGGAAGGGATCGAGCGAAAAGTGCCCCATTTTGTTTTTCGGAACAATATTAATGTTAAAGTAATCTTGGGGCTTACAAAATCACGTTTTTAGCTCCTCACAGCAAAACGGATTTGAAATCTGTGCGCTGAAACTTCACGAGTTGGGCGCGGGGGTTTTGGGGTGCAGGCCAATTGTATCAAGATGAAAAACTTCAATCCTTAAATCGGGCCATCCCCTTTAATGCTTCCATGATAAAGATGCCCTTCTCACTGAGTACACTCACACTTGATGAGGATATCACCATTTTGAGTGATTTTACTCCATCGCCCAAATCATGACCGAACAATTCAACCTCATCGACGGTCATATAATCACGTTAGTAGGGTTTGATATACATATTAATAGTAGATTACAGCATTTCTTCAGAAATCTAAGTTGCCCATGGTTGTTTATAGTATTTGTGGGTCAACACCATGTACATGACACTTCTGATAGAAGTCAAGCTATTTACACTTCTGCCTCCAGCTGTGTCTTGTCCAAGTGCCTGTAGGTAGGATCAGAGGCACCAGTGAGATGGAACTAAAACAAAGAAAAGAGCGGCAAAGAAGGTTTTCAAGTGTATGTGGATATAGTGTAAGAGTTAAAATGCTGTCATTTGCTGCAATGATTTTTTCAAATTAGTCCAGAATCCCTTTTTGTGTCTACATGTATAAATTTTCAGGGATTTGAAATTATTTCCATAATTCTAAGATTATGGTGTTGCTGAAGTAACCTATAGACTAGAGGTGAGGTGATTTTTGAAGTGTGCACTCTTCACGCACCTGTCATGTTTTAAAGGTAGTGACCCACCTTATTAATGACAACACAGTTGTACCCTTAAGATTAAAAAGGAAATTACCCCCAATGAATCCAAATTTGAGGCTGAATCTGATCCAATAAACCACTGGTTGGATATATGCAAATTGTGAATATCAAATGATTATGCTGTAACATCTAACTTTCAATAGTCACAATTCTCTGTGTCTCTAACCCATTTCGAATCCCTGAGTTATGGATCTTTAAAGGGTCAAGTTTATTATATCATCTTATTTTCCACCTTAATTTAAAACATTACCAGCATTGATCTATGTGGATCAGATTGGGTAACAGATGGCCTTTAAAATTGTTAGTATCAATTCACAAACCACGACGATAGATGACACGTTTGGCGAACGCTCTATTTTTCATTTTATGGAAATCATGTTAGTTTCCAGGCCTTGCTTTGATTAAAAAAACAACATATGATGATATTGCGTTGACTGATGTCATCTGGAGATTTTGACTATGAATGCTGGGAATCTGGTTACTCGGCAATCAGTCTTCCAGAGAGGGAAGTGGATTTCAAAGTCGTTTTTGGCTACGAAGTAAGTCTATAACAGAGAGTGCGGTGGTGATAGATCAATATGTTCATCCTAAACTTTATTTCTCAATACGACGCAAGTGTATGAAAAACAAACAGTGATATGGAGGAGTCAGCAAAAGGTCTATAGGCCCAAAACACGCACCCCCCGGATACATAACAGCAAGAAAACAGGGCATAACTATCAAGAAACCGCACAGAAGTGTTACACTTGAAACTTGTAACACATTTCTTGTTAGATAGTTCAATTACTCTTTGGTCCGGTAGTTTGCTGCGTGACCTCCTTTGATGATTGGAGGTAAGGTCTCTACCAAGAGACAGGGAACCATTTTTGGGACATCAAGGTCAGTAACTGTCAGGTGTAAGTGTTGGCCTGGATGTTGTTTTTGGTATAGATAGCCAGGGTCGCTCAGACCCTGTCACACCAGATCTTTCATATATATATAGCAATGCACTTGTAATTTTACACTAGTAGGTTACAGTATGCAAAACATATGATTTGTCACACATGGAGTATGTCTGTTTACCTCTTAAATAAGAAAAGGTTTTCTTTGTAGACAACTACAATATGATTCTTTTCTCCTTTGAATGCCACTTGCATCATTTTATGAAATATTGTTTGTTGTACTATGTGCGCATTTGTGTGTGTGATTGAAGTGTTGTGTGTGTGGTGAATGGAAATTAAGGTTAATGGTAAAAAATGTGGTCGATACAAATTAAAAATGTGGGTATGACAGCAAAACAATTAAAATGTAAGGTGGGGAGGGGGTTCTCCATTGGGAGGAAGTATGGTTCTCAAATTGGGAGGGAAGTATAGACCTTATGGTTATGTACCACTTATAAGTCCTCATTTTCAGGCTCTTTTTAGTTCCAGGACTCCCATTTTAGACACCATTTCATTTCCAGAGACCCTACTTTCCATGTCCAAAGCACTATTCTACCAATTTTCTTCAAAAACTCCTCAAAAAGTAGCTAGAAATAGAGGTAGAATCCAGCTTATTTCTGAATTTTTCTGACAACCTATTTCGGAGACCCCATTTTTTTGGCTCAACTCAAATTCCCCCCCCCCTCCCGGTACAGGTTTATTTTAAGAAAGCCAAAATTGAAAAAAAAAAACAAAGACCAAAAGTTCAGGAGATTCTGTACTGACAAAATTTTGAATAAGTACTAATCAGTTTGACAGGCCTCAGTTGAATACTACTTTTTTCATGAATCTGTGGTTGACAGGTGGAAAGTTTTCCTTAAAAAAATGGTTGATTTGGTAGTAATTGGTGGCTGACAGGAAGGGGAATGGCCTATACAATGCCTTTAGCTATCATAATAAATCAGGGTTTAATAACTCTTGACAATTCTGACCGTGAGGATGTAGATTTTGGCTTCTTCTGCAATTTCTGGAATTGAAAAATTGGGAAAATGTCAAATGGAAGACAGTTCATATTTCTTCAAGTCGTAATAAAGATGAAAAACGCAAGTTAATGTGGTACTGTAAGTTAATTTCTGTTACTAATCTTCCTGGCCTGGGCCATCCAATCCCTTCCTATTTCCTCTAATAGTCATCTAAATTTACTGTTTAATCCCTCATATACCACCTTAAGCAATAATTGTGCTAAATTATTTTTTTTTAACTTATCTTAATTAGGCTTGTAGCATTTTGCTGCCCCTGGTTGATGGAGTATGAAATCAGTGGTTGACAAGGCCAAGTCAGTATTCCATGGTGTGGTGGAGTTGTGGGGTGATGGGTGGGGTAGGCAGGTAATTGATGGATACAGGATCCAATGGTTGGGTGATGGGTTTGGGTGATTGGAGTAGTGGCATCAGCGGTTTCCAAGTTTGTTGCCAGTAGTAGGCCACATACATTTAATTTGGAGCCATTTTACCATATTTTGTGGTTTTTCTTTTATTTACTGAGGAGATTGCATTTTTAGACAAAAACAGAAATGATAAGATTTCCAAGTGATCCAAAATCAAATATTTTTGTTTTATAAACGAATAATTGGACACTCACACGTAATGAATTTGCAACTTTCTTGACCTTGCCATTTAGCCAATTTGAGCAATTTCTGGGGAACCCTTTCAATTTTATTTTTTTAAATTAAACTGAATAGGTTGGCTTGAATTTTAAACATTTAGGTTTTTACTACTGGAAACAGACTTGATTTTTTTGTTGGCTTTAACAATGAAAAATTTCACTGGCTATAGGCCTATATCGCTAACATCCTTTTCCTGAAAGGACTACATACCTGACGATCACCGCAAAAGGTTGTAGCATTATTTGTTAGATCTAGGGCACTTTCTCCCTAAAAACAAGACGGGTGCCGCTCCGTGATTTTCGAAAAGTGAAAAAATGCAGTTAAGGAATGTTAGGAATGGGATTTATCACTTAGCATGCCATTTGTTGCTTTTAGGCCTACCTATAAAGTGGTTTCACTTCATTGTACAACTCAACCCACAAATTCTGTGGGAGTAGCCACAGCATCCTTGATGCTCTCGTTTTCTTTTTGCATTTATAGTTGTATTTTTATTAATTGGCAGGAATAGGGGATGGGGGGGGGGGGGGGGGGGGGGGGGGTTGACGATGCCCGATTCATATTTCTTAAAAATCTTAAAAAATGATAAAACATTGCTAAACCAGAGACCAATGTATAGCGCCCCTCATTTTTCGTCCACTATCAAAATGGCGTTCTAGTAACTGCGGGGTAGTTATGTGGTAGCTCTAGCCCTACTCCTGTACGTCTACATGGTACAGATGATGCACCTTCTTCCACCTAGTGGGCATCTACAGGATAGCCATTGGGGTAGAGTAGCCACATGATCACTATGTACTTTAGAAGCCTATCTTGCAGCTACTGCATCACAACTAGCGCAGTGTGTATTGTGCAGTAGCTGCCGTGCTAGGCATGGTGTAGCTGCCGTATAGGCTATCATGTGAGTAAGAAAATGGCTGTGTATTATGTGGTCATTGTAAGGGGGGAATGTACCTATGTACCAGATAATTGCTTGTGCCAACATAATCTGTCCAACCAAACCTTTCTTTTTCACATATGAATGCCCAACAGTAACTTGAACAATGTCACCAGACTAGATTCGCATTTGTTTGATCGCAATACATGTTAGTTAGTTAGTTAGTTAGACCAAAGTTTTAAATCCGGTTTTGTCCCCGTAAACGAGGGTGGCCGGATTCACCTCACACTCAGCAATACTGCTGTGTGAGGATTTATTGGAGCAAAAGATAATTGACCGGATGCCCTTCCTGACGTCAATCCACAGTTATCGGCGGTGGGCCTAGCCTTTGGGCAACTTTGCCCAACATGCAAGGTAGCATGTGCTGGATGGCTGCCATTAGCTCTCCAGAGCTGACGCCCTTGTAGGTAGATCTTCTTTTTCATTCTACCAGGGTAACCAGCTACCCTCCTCATCAGATTCCTTACAAATCCAATGGGGGAGTCGGTTTAGCCGCCGATGACTCGGCCCTGGGACAGGTAGTACTGGTTACCAGGATACCAGTAGCAGGTCTCAAAGAAAACCTAACCTGACCTGAGTTAAAAATACATATGGCACCCATAATATTAAGTTCTATCGATGTCATCTTTATTGCCCAATTAGTTCCCAGGATAGTTACAGAAGAAAATAAAGAAAAACAAAACACATAATGTTTGCGAAAAGCCATTGTGTTAGAGCTCCCAGTGAGAGGGTGCTATAGTTAGAGAATAAAGGTAAAGATTTTGGGAACCGGTACTCTCTTTACGATGAATTGAAACCAAGGCGATACCATTATTTTAAAGGGATTAGCAGCGATTTGCTAATCTGAAACTTAAAAAAAATCATCAAAATTCATATTTTTATATTTTTGTTACTGGCATGGATATGCAAACATAACCTGCAAGTGGTTGGCTTGAAATCCATGCATTAAAGACAAGGCAGTACTTTTTATCTGATTCTGTAATTTCTATACGTGCGTATCAAAATTCCGACTTGAGGTCAAAAAAGCCTTTCCCGGCGAATATCACAGATTTTCAGCGTGATATTGTGCACCATGATCAATATAGTTTCACCACAAACACAAAAATTGTTGATCATTGTTTACTCTGTACTGGGGCAAACCACAATCAGCTGTTTAGTGCAGATTTTGAGACGCAGTCGCTGTATTGTCAAATAGCTGGAGACGGTATGACAAATTTCCTCAAATAATTCATTTTTTCACTATTTGGTGTTTTTTTCTACATTAAAGCAGTTATATGGAAATGTACACACATCCCTGATTTGTAAGTTAAAAACATGCATTTCCACATTTTTTCAATTCTCTCTCATTATCGCTGCTAATCCCTTTAAGTGGAAGAACGAGGGCTGAGGCTGACTTCCATACAAAATAATGGTGTTGCCGGTTTCAATTCGTCATAAAGAGAGTGCCAGTTCCCCAAATCATAGAGTGCCAGTTCCCCAAATCATACCTTTATTCTCATTCTTAATCAGCTTTATAATTTAAAGTCATCTTGAACCCAATTTTGTGATAGTTTGTTGCTTAAATACAACAAGAAAGGACTGCCACCACCCAGTGACAAAATTCGAACAAACCGTTGAACACAAACATACGCAACGAGACGCAATGTTGGCAGGCATGTGCGAACGTAGCAAAACACAGTATGACGCGAGCGATTCGACCTCAATAACATCAATACGCATCGCGTACTACCTGGGTTCAATTGTCAAATTAAAACCCGGGCATCAGCCAATGAAATTGCTTACATTTTCAAAGCTCTTTAAGAATACATTGTA
>JAMKCH010017091.1:0-23183 GCA_023653785.1 Ophioderma brevispina
TTCCAGTACCAGCGTTTCAACCAGTGTGTGCTCCCATCAGTGCAGTATAAAGAATATTATAGTCTGTGTTCGGTGGTGATGCTGATCAAGGCGTCGTGTAATCCAACCTTGTATGGTCCTGTCAGTGTCAACGCGGAATTAAGAACATTCAATGTTCCCTAATGCATCATCGTTGCTTTGCTTTGCCTTTTGCTCTTCTGTATTTTCTAAAAACTCATGTTTCTAAGTTCATTCTAGCTTGCAGGCTACTTGGCTTTTGGGACTTCACACTTTATCTTGTAAAACAATTGCTTTATCTGCTGGTTATTGTTCTTCTTAGCTGGCTTGCTTCTTAGTTCTGTCCTCCTATTGCTCGTATTTCTAAGTTATTTCTAGTTGGGGCGGGTTGCTGGCTTTTGTGACTTGTCTTTATCTTGTTACACTATTGGTTTATATGGCAGGCACATTGATCGTGTTACTTTCTTTCTAATTCTTGTCCTATTGGATCTATTTCTAAGTTAATTTCTAGTTTGGGATTTGCTTTCTTTAGGGCTTCTCTCCATATATTGCTCACAATCGCCTGAACGATGCCTCGGAGAGTCGATGTTTACCGATGCATCAGGACAAATCGACATCCAGATCCCGCGTAATTAAATATTGGCACCGGAACCCTTCAATGATCATGTAAAATTGTCCATATGTAATGGTCGGCTTGTGGTGCGAAGCATACTTAAACGGCATGACTGTTTCCAATAAGTAAACCTTTGCTTTCTTTCTATCAGTAAACGACTCTTTCGTTGAGCTGTTTTCAACAGAATCATCACACTACTTGGCGTGATAGTAGGGTCAAAATCAGGGGGTCCCCGTGACCATGGAAGCAAAGGTTGGTTTGACTGTGGATTTTGGACTTTGGGTATTTAAAAAACAAATGATCTCCTATCCCCTCCCAAAGTATGGGGAACGCCAGAGAGTGAACATCCAAAATGGCCGCGGTGTCCATCTGGAAATGAGACAATTTGTGTATCCTCCCCACCACCCCCCACCCTGACCAATTTACTTACAAACATGGATATAATTGGTCTTTTTATGACTAATTTGATGATCAGAGTTCCATTTCTGAAGTTAGTTTTTTCATTTGGAAGTCATCTTTACTGTGACTCGAAGATGGGCGGTCAACTGGTATGTTAAATATATACATATTTTTAACATATCCAAGATCATTGCAACCTTTGAAGATGAGTAATGTAATTTTCTCTAGTGTTAACGTGACTCAGAAATCCATCCAGATGTATTTTGTTAACCTAGATGTCGCATCGCTATGTAGAAATCTAAATATGGCTGCCGGCGGCCATCCTGGAATTCCAAATTGTGTATCTCTTGAATAAAGTAGCTTACACAACATGGATTGAGTGTCTTTTTTTGACTAATTGATGATCGGAAGCCCATTTCTGACGTAGTTTTTCTTTAAGGAGGTACATCTTACTGTGAAATCCAAGATGTGCCACTGGCTATATTAACTATACAAATTTGTATATAGTCCAAGCCAGTTCACTTTTGGATTGAAGATGGGTAAGTATTGTTTGTATTGTTTAATGTTTACGTGACAGGAAATCCATTCCAGGTGTAGTTGTGTTAACCTAGAGGTCACAAACGCTGGGGGGGGGCAGTCGGCATCTTGGAAAAACAAAATTTTGAATCTTTTGACAAAGTAAATTAAAAGATATCGGAATTATTATTTTTACTCTGCCCAGGGTTCCGTTCCCCAAACTCATGCGTAACCCTACGTAGATACTAACAATGAGCATATAACATTTTATACCAATTCACGTGCTTTGATAAATTGGGTCCAATGAAAGGCGGGCAGTGCCCATGTAGTTAGTTTGGCGAACGTACTCTTGGAGTCCATTCATTACATGTAACATATTCCAAGCCAGTTCAGCTGTTGCAATCATTATTGTAAGTGTGTTTAGTACGTATGTGACCAGAAGTTCATACAGTGTAATTTGTTACTGAAAAAAAAAAAACCAAACCATCACTATAAACAAATCAACAAATGGCCACTGGCGGCCATCTTGGAAATCACCAAATGTATCTCTTTAGTAAAATAACTAATATATTTAATAAGTGTTATTGGACTATGTGATGATCAGAAGTTATTCAACATTGTAATTTGTTCCTCTGTAAAAGACAGTAGGATGATTTCAGAATGCCCCACCATGCATGCATGCTTTGCATATAACCCAGTAAGTAACCATCACGCTGCAGGTACATAGATTCTACTGTAACTGACTACACGTCTGAAGGATATTTGATTGTTACATTCAGGGATAAAGAAGGGGAAACCAGTTGATGAGCCTATCACGTTTGTCAAGTCTGTTATCCCCAGAGGTTTTTCATTTTGTGATCACATGGAGTCCCAGTGGAAAGTGCAGGACTCGTGATCATTATACCGTTAATCGTTAGTTTTCGGCCCCCGCCGAGGCCAACATGTTTGTGTCCTTGGGCAAGATCCTTAGTCTCAATGATGATGGTCAATTTCAACTTTTCAAAGAAGTTACCCTACAAAGAGGTTTACACCTCACTTTCGAATTCTATTTCACAATGTCCACCTATGTAGCCGAGTCCTGGTCTGTTCGCAGGATGAGTCATCATAAATAGTCGGGTTATAATTCAGAATTCCATTCTTAAAGTTTGGGGAAGAATGTTTGAAAGAGGTTTTTTCTATAGTTTGAAGGGTGCTGAATCAGAATTTTTGTGGGGGGTCCCCCCCCCCACCTCGGGACTGTGGGGAACTTGTAAAATAGGGGGTAATGATACACATGGGTAAATTGAAATCAAGTCAATTGTGTTTAAATGTACACCAATGTAATTTGTCTCTTATAAGGATTTAAAAAAAGTAGAGGTTTTACTGATGTTCCGACCTTTAGTTAAGCAGTAGAGGCCTATTAAGGTTCAAACAAGGTCTCCTGGGGATAAAACGTTACCCGCATCCCAATTTTGTTGAAACTGGTGTCCAAATTGTTCGTCTTGTTTGCCTTATTTTACAAATGTTGGCATTTGGTTTCGTAATTAGGGGGCAAAATGTAACAAAGGATCTACGGGTCTATAGGTGGGGGCACCACAACTTGACCTCAAATTGTACCACCAGAGCTGCAACCCAAAGAATTGAAATTACCTTTTCTCTTCAGTATGGCCAGAGCAATAATTTTACACCGGTTTCAACAAAATCTGAAGCATTGGATTTTTTTTGCCCCAGAATGACCTTGAACCTTATCAGGGCTGGGGGTAAAGCCCCCCATGTACTAATGGTCGACCTATACAACCTATACTATACTTTTTCAATCCTTATAATGAGACAAATACATTTGGTGTACATTAAAACACATTTGAACCTTGATTTCAAATGTTACCCCTGACTAATTTACCCCTTATTTCCAAAGTTCCCCACATTTCCCAGAGGTTGTACCCCAAAAATTCTAATTCAGCACCCTTCAAACTAATAGCACACATCTCAACCTTCTCCCAAACTTCCCGATGAGGATTCTGACTCTACCCCTACTAACAAATCGGATTCATTCCTCGGGTAACAAAATGCATGGGCAGCTAGAGCTTAAACTGGTGCTAGTGCTGGTGCTGCCATTCTGGCAGATGAGATGTATTTTCCTTTATTTTCAAATGCCTTTGAATTATATCAGCTATGGCTCAAAGCAGGTGGTATGTAAGACTAAATCATCATCGGGGGAAGCCAAATGGTGCATTTTCCTTTTGAGATTTACACTTCAGAGCTTGAGCCCCGTCTGAGCTTTTTTGTTGCCATAGGTGTACTTGAACAACAAAGGCTTTTCCATGTCTGAGCATTGAAAGGCCCCCCCCCCCCCCTTTCTTGCCGCATTGCTTGAAAAGTTGGCTGGCTTCTTTTCTTCTGGGTCTGCTACTAACCTGCGATAAGGACAAATGGATTTCGAATAGATGATTTCATGATTGTATCGGCTTTCCGAGTGGTCTGAATTGGAATGCATTCATGACCTCGCCTGACAGTATATTGCTGCAACTTGTTCTCACAGAGTATAATACCTTCTCTCTTCACTGGCCATTCACCAGCTTGCAAAATGCATTTTGTCATTAAGTGTTTAGTAGGATTTATATATCCGCTTGTCTGAGACGAAAAAAAGCCTGTCATGGAAAGGTTTTCATAAATACGTGGAAAAATAGCTGTGGTTGCGATTGAAACAGCAATTCACATTGGCCTGTTGAGGTCCGGCCTGGATGCATTCCAGTTCAGACGTTCAGACACTGATACAATCCTTGTTATCAAACATTATTCCGCACTTTGGAAAGGTTATTGAATCCCATGGTCATTGACTGTCCAGACAAAACCGATGTCTTTTGTTCAAGTGCCTATTGTCTCCTATCATGTTGACAAGGGTTTGTTGTGCAGGTGGATAAAGCAACAAAATCTCTCCTGCGATGAAAACATTGCTGATGTCACCATCATCTGCATGTCTTTTTCTGTTGTGACAGTACGGTCTTTTATGGAAATAGTAAGAAGTCTGTACGACAAGGTATCACACCCAGAAGACTAAAAAACAACCTTTCTTTCAATAACTGAGAAAAAGCCTCACTGAGCTTGCTGCTGTCCTCTTTCTCAGACCTGAAAGCTTGTTCGCACGTAACGTTTATGGCAACAACAAGCAGGTCAGGCTCCGTCTCTGCATATGTCCATTGTAAGGCAGTGAATTGATTCCTCCGAAACAGATAGTGACTCAGATCTTGGGTAACACCTCTGAATTAAAAAATAATGAAAAACTCTTTGTATGGTACCTGCTTGGAAGATGCAAATTTCCATAAATTCCAAATGGTATTTGCGGCCACTTCAGTATTTTCACACATTGAAGATGCATTCCCACAAACAAGGTGAATACAAAATGTTTGAAATGATTTTCCTTATCATCAATTGTCAAAAACACTTTTTAAATATTTAAGTTATTTTACTCCATAGTTATATTCCAAGATGGCTGCTTTCAGTGAAACCATTGTGGAATTTTATAGTAAACAGGACATGTCACTCTCGCATAATGCGCCTTGACACTTCGAATCCATTTCTGGTCACACAAAATTACTCAAAAACAATGCATAATTGATTATAACAGATGAATATAATGAACTGGCTTTGAATTGTTACATTCAAATGAACTCCTGTTCATCACAGTATTAAAAAAAAGAGACACTTATTCCATGTTTGTTAGTTAATATTGTGCTCAAGAGATTTGCCAACAATTTGGCATTTTGGATAGCTGCATAGTGATGGTGACCTCCCACCTTAACAAACATGGTCATGTAAGATTTAGAAACAATCCATTAACCATCTTCAAAGTTGAACTGGCTTGGACTTTGCCAAAAATTGGCATATATAAACCCGGGTGGGCCATCTTTGATTTTACAATAAAAATGGAAAACTTAACTTCAAGATGGACTCCTGGTCATCAAATTATTCAAAATGTTTGTAAGTTACTTTATTCAAGAGATACACAATTTGGTAATTTTCCAAGAATGCCGTCGGCAGCGATTTTGGATTTTCTAAAATTCCAACTTTACTCAAACACATACATAATAAATTGCACAACAGATGAACTGTCCTTGGAATATGTTTAAATGTATTCAAATGGACTCCTGTCATAGTAAAAAAAAAACAAAAAAACACTTATAGTCCCCTGTGTTGTACGTTCTTCATTCAAGCGATTTGTTAATTTCCGAATGAATAAATGTCTGTATTATAAAAACACACAAAAAAACTAAAAAATTAAAAAAAAAAAAAAAAAAAAAAAACAAAATTCCAACAATAACCATCTTTAAAAGTGAACTGGCTTGAAAATATCAATTATTTGCATTAGTAAAGATGATCTCCTAATGCGAAACTAACATCAGCAATGGACTTCTGATCATCAAATTAATAAAATGACAATTATTCGCTGTTGTGTAAGTTCCTTTGTTCAAGAGATACAAACCAATTTGGTAATTTCAAGATGGCCCCCGGCAGCCATTTTGGATTTTAAATAGCGATGTGAACCTCTAGGTTTAACAAACTACAAACCCATCTGGAATTGGACTTCTGGTTACGTACCCTTAAAAACAATACATTAACCATCTTCAAATGGGAACAAGCTAAGGCCGATATTCAAATCTATATATAGATAGATAGCCAGGCGGCCCTTGGCTTTCACAGGAAAGATAACCCCAATAAAAACACTTCAGAAATGGACTTCTGATCATCAAATTAGTCAAAAAGACATTTATCTGGTTTGTAGTTACTTTGTGTTTCAAGAATTACACATTTTCTAATGCCAAAATGTCCGCCGGCAGCCATTTTGGTTTTCCACTCTCCTGGAGTTTCCCCACACTTTGGGAGGGGCATAGGAGCTCATTTTGTTTTAAATAACCCCAAAGTAACAAATCCTCGTCAACAACCTTTGCTCTCCATGGTCACGGGACCCCTGATTTTGACCCTAACTATTAATCCTATGGAGTTGGCGGCAAAAATTGGCCTTGGCAAGCGTACCGTTGACTGCGCCCTAATGCAATCGCGAGAATTGCTGAACCTTTCTACTAATTCTTGTTTTGTCATGCTTTGCCTCCTATAGCATAATTACCATTGGAGAAAAGTAGATGGAAAGATATTTCTATTAGAATGAATCCTCTAATCCAGATGTTGTTTTTATGGATAATTCGAATTTCCATTTGCCACATTTACAAGTGCCAGCAAACCTAGCATTTTAATCTAAAAATTTAACTATAATTTAACAGGGTGGATAGGGCCCTTTTTTATAAACCCTCGTCTACCTGACCATTTTTGTAACAAAACACCTCCCGAAGGGGGGGGGGGGGGGGGGGGGCGGTTACCACCCCCCTGTGGATTTTCGTTTATGAACACCCGATTCCTGTACATATTTGGTACCAATGGATAGCTTAGGGTTCTTCTTCCATTGGTACCAAAAAAGAGTACTAACAATCCCCATTAGACCGTCAGCATGACGTCATATGTTCAGGAAAGACGAAAATATGAAATATAGGGTTGACAATTTGATATTTCGCAATTTTGCGACTCAAAAACACCTTATTATAGCTCTAAAATGCTGTCATTATATAAAACTAGTCATTTCCCATCAAGTAAGGTCAAAAACCGCATGAAAATCTGATTTTCCTAAAACCTTTTGGGCGAAAAATTGAATTTTTCAACTGTGTCTATTAAGATGACTTTTTGCTATAGGCAATTATGGGACGTCATTGTACGTCATGCTAGGCATCAACTGTCTGTGATGTTCCTGTGTTGTGTTGGCATGTTTGTACTTCTCTTTCCTGGGGGGGGTGAGTCCCACCCCCCCCCCCATCCATCACTTTGGGATCACCCTGTAGGTTGCACACCACAGTACACGCCATTCATTTATGTACAAAATGCCCTAATAAAACGTCAATTTCTCGCTAAAGAAGCGACTCAGTTCTAGCTACAACATTTTTTCTTGCGAAACTCACATATCTGCACACCCTCACTCAGAAAAAAACACTAGGGTGACCAATTTCGGAGAATTTCGAGCTGGCTGGAGCGCGAGACTACGCTGAGTTGTGAACTCCTCTTCAAACTAGGGTTTCTAGTCAAAAGATTCCCGTGGGAACGAGGTTCAAATAAGCACTATAAGTACTCAGCAGAAAGCCTCACCAGACTTTGATCTCAATGCTGTTGGTTTGTATCTTAGAAAATTTTTCCAGCACAAAAAAAATGACCCCAAAGTTGCAGTGTAATATTTTTTAGCTTTTACGTAGGACCCCATTTTCTAACTTTTTTTGAACACAATTCAGCCAGAGGGTGCCAGAACCAGATCTTTTTAGTGGTGTGGAGATCTACATCTTACCATACCCCGGGGATGTGTGTTTTTGGATTAAAAGGAGCGGAACATGTAAATTGACAATTACATAAATAATTTTTTTTTTTTTAAAGGGGTTTTGGTTTGGGTTTTAGCAAAGCCGGGGAAAAAAAAACTGAAGGGGGGGTGGTGGTAACCACCCACCTCTCGTGACAGGGTTAACTAAATGGCAGCATTACTGACAATAGCTGACAAAAAGAGTATCTAATTCCAGTTGTTTTATAATGTATTCTAGCTCCCGCTGTAGGTGCACCTAGCATTATGAAATAAGACATTTAAACCCAATTATTACCATTAAAACAAAAACGGTAACTAATGGCGGCATTTTGAACTAAATGGCAGGCATATGAACGGTGTTTGAAAGAGCTGAAAGTCAGGTAAATCGCGAACGAAAGCCAGGGAACGCCTATAGTTGTAACATAAAAACGGCATTTTAATGACGACAACGACACAAGAATTCTGGTGTATGATAATACTATTGTTAATATTCAATGTTCAGTTACACAAAAATGTACATATAGCTATTTTTTTACCACATGTGATTTTCATAAATACATACAAAATGTAAAAATAAACAAAATAACAAAATATTATCAATAAACACCAATCAAATCACCAGCTATTAAAATAACTACGAGCATATAATTCTATCCGAAATAAAACCTTAGAAAATGAATTATTTTGTACTTGCGCTAGATTTTAATCAGTACTACTAAATACACGGATCCTCTCTACTGCGAAACTGATCAATAATAGTATAGGCGCAACAAACACAATGTTTGTCCGTGGAATGACACTTGCATTGATAAAAGACGCCAAGCGTAAAAGGCATAATTTTACACAGAGATCAACATCAGTCTAATAGTAAAAGCATATTTCAATGGATGGATATTTTATTTATTGTACGTTTGTTTGTGATGTTTTGTGTGTTTGTGCTGTTTTGTTTATTTCTTTGTTTTGTTTTTGTGTTCGTTTGTTGTAGCAGTTTTGCATTATAATAACGCAAGTGACCCAGGGAGGGTTCTTAGTGGAAGATATGTACGGGGGATGTGGCGTCCGAGAAGGGTGTCACTTTCACAGCCCTTTTGGTATACTGAAATCGGGTCCTTGGTTGCTGTCTGTTGCAAGTATAATCATGCTGAATAATATTTTGAGTGCCCGGCCTATTTCATTTGCTGTGGCTTTTTATTTGTGTGGCACCCCATCTGGGCCTGAGTCTTTGTTGGATTCATCTCTGATAACAGTTTTATATCCGTCTTCCTCAAAGACCATTTGTCAGGCATAAGAGGAACATCCGCTTTCATGCTCAGTGGGTGATATGTTCCAAATTTTTTCACAATAGTGAACTGTGACTTTAATTGGTTAGTAATAATTCGCGGGCTTTTTGTGGCAGGCTATCCATAATAAGCTTGACCACAAGTCGGTTCTTTAAGAGCAAAATAACTAGTGTTGTCATTTCTGAGCGATTTTATGAAGCGAAACATCTGCTTTGTAGTTCAAAAATGTTTCACCAAACGATGGTTATCTCTCCTATATGATTTCCTGTGTTTCTTTTGTAACCATGTTACGGACGGCATAAAAATGGTTCCAGTCCTCCTGTGTGTTTCGCTTTAACTGCCCTATTATAAGCCCTTTGCTTACGTCTTTGATGACGTTTGATTTTGGGGGAAATCCACGGCATGTTTTTGTTTTGTTTTTGCATTTTTAGATAGGACATGAATTTTCAAATTCAATGCTAACCAACCCCATTTTTCAAAATCAAATCCAAAACTATAGCCTCAACAAGAGATAGGTCCCTCTTCGCAAAATCATTGCTGATCTCCCAAGGCAATCGAATTTAAATCATACGATTTTGCTTTCCTGATTGACACCTTCCTTGGGTGTTGTTTTGATCTTTTAACACCTAAATCGATCTCAACAGCGGAATACCATCATGGTCACTGATACCTGGCACTGTGGTAGCTTTTTTAAAAACCAGTGTGCTATTTGTGGTGAAGAAAAGATCTAAAATTCCATAGCCTGAGAGCCACATGCGTCACTGCACTGTTCTTGATCGTAGTGGCTTTGAAAACAGAGATATCATGACTATAGGGGGGGGTCATCACCGTGAACAATCAATAAAGCACTACAGCCGAACGAGCGCCAGTAAGAACGCGAGATGAGTGCAGCAATCGCACGGAAGGTAATATCATAACCCCGCAACAAAACCAAGCAGTAGGCCTATTAGTAGTACTGACAGTAGTAATTCTGCCCTGTGGACCAACCCACACTTTGTATCTCCCCCTAGGCCTAGTACCAGTACTAAATCTAGCCATACTCCCATCACAGTAACCGAGCCTAACCATGCTATCCAGTCATGCCAGTCTAGGCCTACACTCACGCTAAATCGGCTGTCATGGGGTGCTATTGAGCTTGTGCCGAGTTCTTGCAGCCTGAGCCTTCAATCTTTTGTGTGCTGACGGATTCGCAAGAGAATCACATTCTACAAGACATCGACGTTAGCAATGCATTTAGTCATCATACTCCGACTTTAAATTTCTATGGGTGTACTGTCAATTTCTACAACATGATAGAAAAACAGTACCCACGGCCACGGCCATCAGCAGTAAAAAACTTAAACAGCATGACCCGTCTGATGTACATAATGTTCAACTTTACCTTGAAATTTTACTTTTCACGTTTTGACCTCTGGCCATTTTGATTTAAAGTTTTTCAACTTGAATGATCTTCATTTTGAAATTACTGTGCTGGATAATAACGTTTTGTTGATTATTAATCGAGGATTAATGATTATGAATAATTGTGACATGAAGGACAACTATTTGCAACATTTTTGCTTCTTGGACCATTCCTTAGGATACTGGGGTAAGTACTATCCTTTCATTAATTACTGTTACATACATAAACAACCAGTTCTACATGTATAGCCTATGCCGCAGTGTGGTAATCAAATGACTAGAATCTATAGATGAGTTATATAAAACAATATTAACTCTTATTTGTGTGATGGTAAAAATATACCATCCCTCATTTACTTCGGGATAATATTTTGTACCATCGCCACTCATAATCGTTAATATTTGGTATACTATGGATAATCTCAAAGGCACGAATCCCGAACGCAAATCGCCTCAATATGCACTACAGTCATTTGCCGTCATTCACATTTTTTCACTATATTTTTTTTTTTTATTTGTCTATTTTTTTTCAGTTCAGTGTGCTCTGCCAATTACCAATGCTAGGAAGACCACCAACCCACATATACCATGACAAAACGGAACATATCCCAATATACCTCTTTTAACATAGATATCATAAGGTTTCGATTTAGAGATTTTCCTTAGGAGAGCACCTAAATTTTCAAACAAATCATGTATTTGCATAACGTAATCTTGTTCATATAAACATATCACTTACTTGAAATACGTATCTAAGCCTGTAAATCATAACTTCCGTTCAATCGAGTAGAAAAACGTTCACGTTTATGGTTGTAGCGCATTTGTTTGTCTACGTGTCATACCCACTCTTTATATCAATCAAGATCAATTTAGGTTTAATGATGGCGAATCACGCAAATCTCTAAGCAGCAGGTTCCCATAAAGGTTTTTTTAGCGTCTCGCATTGGTTTTATTTTCACTCTTTGTTGGCTCTATGATTGTTCTTATTTCCCCCATCTTCTTTCTTTGTCCGTCTTTTCCATTCCCCCTATTCCTTATTGTAAACCTCTTTGTTAATCTCCAAATGCATACTCTATGTTACAACAATGTGTATGCAATGTATTGGTTGATAGCCAAGAAGATCAACACAATCATCCAATCAATTGATAAATTCTGTCTCACAAGGTTCAATTCTAAATGCCAATTCGTATTCTTTTTTATCTTCTCCAGGTGCACGTTACACACGTATCGCTGCATTCATGGCCTCTTCTTCCTTATAAAATCCTGCTGTTTGCATGCTTTGATACAGCTATAATATTTCCCAAATCCAATACAAAGATGGTTAATTCCTGGAATTATTGGCAACATACCAATGCCGCTAACCATGCAATTAGCTTTGTTCTAGGTTCTTTCTTCTCTTTTGTAGCTAATTACCCAAAACAATGATAGGCATCCAATGAACAAGGCGGGGAAGTCAACATACGGCCCGCCAATTCCGATAATCATTTTTATATTATTCTCCATTTTGTACTTTGGCCCATCAGGCGAATAAACAGCCCAACATAACACAAAAAGATAATTGCCCAGCAACACATAAACGTAAGATAATCCCAATAAAACAACTATTAATAAACGTTTGCAGGTTCGCTTCCTGTTACGAGTTTTTTCAGTTTTTCAAGCACCCCCTCAACAAATAAAAGTGGATGCATTGACTGGTAGGTGATATTCTGCGTAGGTTTTTTGTTTCAAAAGTAAAATTTCTTAACAAGGTGGAAATCAAGGCATACTTCAGAATACTTCATATTTTTTCCCTTCATGCTGTAAGGCCATTTGGTACGCACATATAATCCCACTGACACAATCCATATGATATTGCCACTGCTACCTGTTCCTTAAGGGAATTAGCAGCGATATTGCGAGAGAATAGAAAAATGTGGAATGCATTTGTTTTAACTTATAAATCAGGATAAGTGTGTACAATCCATATAACTGCTTTAACGTAGAACAAACCACCCAATAGTGGGAAAAAGTGAAGTATTTGAAGGAATTCGTCATAACCGCCCTCCCGCAACTAATATACGGCGACGACGTCCTCAAAATCTACAATAAGCAGTGATTGTGGTTTCCAACTAGCCACAGATAACAAAGACAATAATGTGTATGTTTGAGGTCAAACTGTTGATCATGGTGCACCATATCACGCTTAAAATCTGGGATCTTCACCGCAGGGAAAGGCTTTTTTTGATCTCAAGGTCGGAATTTTGATACGCAACGTTAGAAATTAAAGTATCAGATATATGTCTTTGTCTTTACTGGGTACCGGATTTCAAGCCACCAACTTGCGGTATGTTGCATATTCCATGCATAAACAAAAAATACGGAATACGAATTTTTGCTGATTTTTTTTTTTCGATGTTTCTGAATTAGCAAATCGCTGTCTATCCCTTTAATATTGAAGAGCTTCTCCACGGCAAGCACGTGTCTAAATGTCCAAAATCGTTCAATCTACATAACGGTATGGAAAACAAAGACGCTTGGCTAGAAAGTATTCCTAATGCGCCTGCGAATTTGCACAGTGTACTCTTTTGCCAATGTTGAACTTCAGAAGGAAATACAATCCCATAGTCTGAATCAACTGAGGCAATTATAAGCAAGTAAATGCCCATAAGGAAATCAGCTGCAGCAAGGTTAGTTCTAAGTAACAGCTGTTTTTGCTCGTGTGAACCTTTGTGGATGTGTGCAATTCTCCAAGTAACTACAATGATATTAAAAAGTAATATAAGTAGGCCAATTATCCATGTAGATGTTTTAAGACGTGTATCCGGCAAAAAGTTCTTCGCATGTTAAATATGGTGATGGTTTTTCTTTTGCAATGCAACGTGGTCCTGAAGGTATCTGAATAAAACAACATGACCCCGGTGTATCCACAGCAATAGTAGTTGTATTTCCCAATAATGAAAATGTTTTATAAGTTATTTTGGATAATGAATTATCTCTTATATCTAAAAAATCCAAATTTTGTAAAGAAGAAAATGTCTCACGATGGAATTTTTCAAACCTATTGTCTTGCATACTCAACAACTGTAATTGACCTAATCCTGTAAATAGTTTAGGATGTATCGTAGCCAGTTTGTTTCCATCCAAAAAAAGGAAGCGAGATTGATTTTGATCCATAAATATATCAGGATCGAATCGCTCTAATCTATTATGTGACAAACCTAATATTACTACCTTATGTAATCCTTTGAATGCATGTTCAGGTAACTCTGTGAGGTTGTTTTCATCCAACCTTAACTCTTTTAATTGGAAGAGGTATTGGAATATACTAGGGTGCAAAACTTCTATACAATTTTTGTGCAAGAATAACCCTGACAATTCACGTAATTGCTTGAATAAATCTGCAGGTAGATCTGTCAGTTTATTTCCAAACAATATCAGGCTGTTAAATGGATGAGATCATTGAATATATCAGGATGCAGTGTTTCAATACTATTGTCTTGTAGGCCTAAAACCGATAGTTCGCGTAATCCCTTAAATATGTTTGAAGGGAGCCGTGTTAGCTTATTTCCATCCAACCATAACGCTGTCAATGCATTGAGATCATTGAATATATCAGCGTGCAATGATACAATACTATTGCTGTGTAAGAACAGCGCTGATAACTCATGTAGTCCCTTAAATATATCCTTAGGTAATTGTGTCAGCTTATTGCTATGCAATCCTAACGCTGTTAATTGCCCAAGATCTTTAAATATATCCCAATACAATGATTCAATATCATTATTGTGCAAGTCTAACAATGATAACTCGTGTAAGGCCTTGAATATGGCCACAGGTAGCC
This sequence comes from Ophioderma brevispina, assembly GCA_023653785.1. Lineage (NCBI taxonomy): Eukaryota > Metazoa > Echinodermata > Ophiuroidea > Amphilepidida > Ophiodermatidae > Ophioderma > Ophioderma brevispina. The sequence continues at coordinate 14,394 of JAMKCH010017091.1, forward strand.
GTATAATTAGCTTATTTCCATTCAACCACAACTTTGTTAGTATTATGAGATCTTTGAATATATCATCGTGCAATGATTCAATGCAATTGCCGTCCAAGAATAACACTGATAACTCATGTAATCCCTGGAATATTCCCAAAGGTAGCTGCGTTAGTTTATTTCCACTCAATCCTAACTCTGTTAATTTGATGAGGTCTTTGAATATATCAGCGTGCAATGATTCGATATTATTATTGTGCAAGTATAACACCGATAACTCGCGTAAACCCTTGAAAACGTCTTTAGGTAGTTTGGTTAGTTTATTTCCATGCAACCATAACACTCTCAGTATTAGGAGGTCTTTGAATATATCAGGATGCAGTGTTTCAATACTATTGTTGTGCAAGTATAACACCGATAACTCGCGTAAACCCTTCAATGTGTCTATAGGTAGCTGTGTCAACTTATTTCTATCCAACGCTAAATTTGTCAATTGAATAAGATCTTTAAATATATCAGCGTGCAATGATTCAATACTATTATTGTGCAGGTATAACACTGATAACTCGTGTAAACCCTTGAATATGTCTATAGGTAGCTGTGTCAGCTTATTTTCATACAGACGTAAATCTGACAGTTGGGTAAGATTTTTGACTGTATTAGCGTGAAGTGATTCAATCATATTGTTTTGCAGATATAACACAGATAACTCACGTAATCCATTGAATATATCTACAGGTAGCTGTATCAGGTTATTTCTATGCAACGCTAACACTGTTAATTGGCTGAGATCTTGAATATATCAGAGTGCAACAATTCGATGCTATTGTTGTGCAATTCTAACACTGATAACTCACTCAATCCCTTCAATATGCCTACAGGAAGCCGTGTAAGCTTATTCTCGCTCAAACTTAACTTTGTCAATTCAATCAGATCTTTGAATATATCAGCGTGCAATGATTCAATACTATTGTTGTGTAAATATAACACTGATAATTTGCGTAATCCCTTGAAAATGTTTATTGGTAGACGTGTTAGCTTATTTCCATAAAGCTCTAACTCCGTCGACTGGACGATATCGTCGAAAAGACCAGCGTGCAATACCTCAATACCATTGCTGTGCAAGCACAACACTGATAACTTACTTAATCTCTTGAATATGTCTACAGGTAGCTGTGTTAACTTATTTCCAGCCAAGCCTAACACCGTCAATTGGATAAGATCTTTAAATATATCAGAATGCAAAAATTCAATGCTATTGTTTTGCAAATCCAGCCCGGATAACTTACGTAATCCTTTCAACGTATCTGCAGGTAGTTGTATTAGCTTATTTCTACTCAAACTTAATTTTGTCAATTGGATGAGATTTTTGAATATACCATTTTGCAATGGTTCAATACTATTGCCATGCAAGTCTAACCCTGATAACCCACTCAATGTCTTGAATATGTTCAGAGGTAGCTGTGTAAGCTTATTTCCACTCAACCCTAATTTTGTCAATTTTCTAAGATCTCTGAATATGTCAGGGTGTAATGATCCAATAATATTGTCGTTCAAGCCCAAAACTGAAAACTTACGTAATCCCTTGAAGATGTCTACAGGTAGTTTCTTAAGCTTATTCCTACTCAATCCTAACTTTGTCAATTGGATGAGATCTGTAAATATATTACCGTGCAATAAGTCAAGACTATTGTCGCGCAAGTCTAACAATGATAACTTAGATAAACTCTTGAATACGGTCGCGGGTATCTGTTTCAGCTTATTTCTACACAGACGTAACTCTGCCAATATAATGAGATCGTTGAATGTATTTGCTTGTAATACGTCAATACTGTTTTTGTGCAAATACAGCACTGATATCTCATGTAATCCTTTCAATGTGCCTACAGGTAGTTGTGTTAGCTTATTTCCACCCAATCCTAACTTTGTTAACTGGATAAGATCGTGAAATATATCAGCGTGTAATGCTTCAATACTATTGTTTTGTAAGAACAGTACTGATAACTCACATAATCCCAAGAATATATCTGTAGGTAGATGTGTTAGCTTATTTTCACTCAATCCTAACTTCGTCAATTGGGTGAGATATTTAAAGATATCACCATGCAATGATCCAAGACTATTGTTATGCAGGTATAACACTGATAACTCGCTTGATTGCTTAAAGATGTCTACAGGTATCTGCGTTAGCCTATTACTATCTAATCCTAACACTCTCAGTTGGGTGAGATTTTTGAATATATCAACGTGCAATGATTCAATACTGTTGTTATGCAAGTACAACACTGATAGCTCACTTAATCTCGTGAATATGCTAACAGGCAGATACGTTAGCTTATTTCCACTCAACCCTAACACTGTCAATTGGATCAGATATTTGAATGTATCGTTATGCAATGCTTCAATAATATTATTGTCTATGTATAACACTGATAACACAGTTAATTTCTTGAATACATCAATAGGCAGCTGTGTTAGCTTATTACCAATCAACCCTAATGTAGTTAATTGGGTGAGATTTGTGAATATTTTTCCATGCAGTGATTCAATGCTATTATTATGCAGGTACAACACCGATAACTCGCGTAACCCCTTGAATACATCAACAGGTAATTGAGTTAACTTATTTCCACCCAAGATTAACTTCATCAATTGGTTGAGATTTTTGAATAACTCGGTGTGCAATGATTCAATACTATTGCCTTTCAAGTTTAACACTGATAACTGGCATAATCCATTGAATATCTTTGCAGGTAGATCCTTCAGCTTATTACCATTCAATTCTAGCAGTATTAATTGGGAAAGCTTGCTAAAGACATCATATTGCAATGTCATAATATCATTGTCAGGCAGTAACAACCACGATAATCTGCTAAAATGTCTAAAAGTAATATATGACAATGTGTGAAGTTTATTTTCAGACAGGCCTAATATCGATAAATGATCTAGGCCATGGAAAATGTCCGATGGTAGCTTAGCTATAGTGTTTCCATATAGTATAAGTATTTTCAAGTGAGTAAGATGACTAAATATTTCAGGCGTTAAAGATGATAGATTTGGATTATTTGATATATCTAATACTAAAAGTTTTCTCAAGCCATCAGATTTGTTTAAACTTTGAAATACGAACCTATTTAGATAAGTCATTGAGTTAATAGCTAGGGATAATACGTGAATATCTGTTAATGTACTGAAAATATATTTCTCCAAAGTGATTAAGGTATTTTCTCTTATGTACAATATGCTTAATGTATACAAACCAAAGAATATGTCAGCATCTACATTAGAAAGTGTATTTCTGTTGAGAAATAACTGTTTCAATTTGGGGATTCCAAGTAGTGTAGCATTAGATATGTGGGAAAGCTGATTACACGATAGATCTAATACTTGCAGCTGATCCAGTCCATTGAAGACGCCTTTATCGAGGTGAGAGATCTTGTTTTGTCAAGAAAATAAAAATGTTACGTTGGAACAGTGTTCCAAAACTGCAGGGCATATCTGTATGAAGGTTTTAAAGATATATCAAAAGCCACCATTAATATCGACATGGTTTGCGAAAGTGGTATACGAGCAGAATATGGAAAGGTTAGGTTTGTTTGCGAGCAGTACCTGCGAAAGAACCTGAAAAGGGAGACTGCAAGACATCCATCTGGGACAGCTAGGGTACAGGATACGGTATTAAATCAGAATGCGGACTATTACACGGTGCAAGTGGTGTAGGGAAGTGTGAAGCGTTGACCAGGATGTGTCGTTAAGTGATGGGTGTTTTTTAACTATCTGGACTCAAGCGGTTGGTTTTCGTTCTCGAAACGCTAACAATATTCATCATAAATGCCAGATCTTACAAACAGTTCTGTTTTCTAGTATTGTAGAATCAGTCCGTTCAGCCTGCGTAATATCAACCAGGCTAACAGGGGTAGCGTAAATGTTGCTTTGATTGACTTTCTAAGTAAACTACTATTGATATTTATAGCAGGTTCAGGGAGTCAGTGACTGATAGGTACTCTGGTTGACACGATTCGTCACTCTTCTCATGACGAAAAAGAGAAAACTAGTTGTATATTGACCAGTTGGAACTTTGTAGAATATCCCCACCGTGCCATATTAATCGGTGCAGCCACATGGGCAAAAAATAGTCTTCTGATTCGTTCGTCTCCAAAGCACATTGTTATGTTCCCGTCGATAAATGTTTTGGCTACCGCTCGGCAATCGCTCATATCAAATTGTTATAATACTGGGGACAACATGATAAGAAGCAAACAAATAAGTCGTGAAGGCATTCGTGTTTACGCTCTTCCAGCTTCTTCTCATGCATAACAGTTGGTCTGCGGCGATTAATTAAATGCTATCTAAAATGATAGGATTTATCCGCATTATAAAAGCACGATTTGCGCCTTTTGTCTCAGTGGAATAGCGCATGCTCTGTTCCTTATGGAAAATAATATTAGAAAGTACAGACATAAATACACATTTTATAAGCGCCATCTACCTGTGAGTATTCAGGCTGCGATAGAAGCAGATTGTATTTTACACAATCTCTAATTAATAGTTTGGGAGGCTTTTGTTTCTAGCGCCCGTGAGCTTAATTCGGATTTAACAAAGTCTCATTGTATATTCATCCCCCTATTGGTAACAGTGTTAAGAGTAGCTTGTATTTGACACCAATGAGCAGTCACATAAGACATATGTCAGTGTGTAATTCGGACATGGTTAACCCAAGTTTAGACATATTAATGTACTGGTCAGTAGCCACTGCTAAAGTGTGTTTGTTATTGGTTCTTTGTTGCTTGCCAGGAAAACTGATGTCCTTGGGCTATTACAAAGGTTCGGCATTGTCTGCTATCTCTTGCATCTATTACAGGAAAAAAGTAACGATGTAAATTTACCTCTATACAATGTGCATCATAAAGTTGGAATAAAATATTTTTTATCACATTATGGCATGATCTTAAGCAGTGGTGAGGTATTTATGATATCTGGGTGTATATAGCCACACTACTTGAATGATCAGTCTCTTCCGAACATATTCACATGAGTCTTTAGTCCACAATTAAACCTTTTAAGAACTGTCCTTAGCCTGAAAGTAAAGGGGTTATTGAACAGCAGATTAAGGATTTGTACAAGTTTTTCACATCGGTCATTTTTACAATAACACATTTTTTGGTGATTTCATGCATCAAAATGTTCAATAGTACATGAATCAGTGCGTCAAGAGGTGGGCATCCAAGTGGTTTATGAGTAAAAGGGGCAGCAGCGTCCCACTCATCGCTAACTTCTGCAGGTTTGAGGATAGATTGTCCCTGTAATTGATGGCTCGGCCTAAGGCTCCCAACCATTCAAATCACGGAGCAAGCAGCCATGATATCTGCTCTCCCCTCTGCCTCAAGAAATTGTCTCACTTACAGCGGCCGTTGCGGCGTGACATGGTCGTCTTGCAGCATAAAATTGTTTACATAAACCCGTCTGATGTGGGAGACGTGCTGTCCAGAATGTCCAGGTACACGAGGGCGTTCATGTTTCCATCTGCCACCAACCATGATGTTTTTCCTCCATAATGAATACCGTCCCATACCATCACTGGCGGGGGGGTGGGGGGGGCCCCTCCCCCCTTGAGCCCGATTCCTTACTACAGTCATCTCGCGTTCTTCACCACGTCTTTCCACTTAATGGTCAAGGATGTCGGTGAATAAACCACCCGACATCCCTGCGACTGCTTGTGGACAGGCACCTACACACCTACACACGCACAACGGAGCAACGGGAGCAAATCATTATGTTTGTTTGTTTTTGTAATCGTGTTGGTTTTAAAATTGAAAATTCTGAACGACAAAAAGGCAAAAGCCGGGTTAAAAAGAATGGATCCATATTTTGTCTGCAGTTTTAGACCTTTTTAACTGCGTTTTCTTCACATTCACCAATGGATTAGACTGTGGTGGACAGTACAAACTGTTTTTTCTAAATTAAAACATTTATAAAAGAACAATTTCTAATACATTTTGTCTGCCCTTTTCATAGTTGGTCTCGTTTTCAAACATTTAAAGTATATCTATACCGATACTCATATCATGCAAGCCAGGACTGCGGAATATTTTCCTAGAGGTGAAAGGTAAATCAGATCTTCTTTTTTTTTCTTTGGAAAAGCATAATTTTCCACTGAAAAGTGATCTTTTGCCAGGGGCACGATTAGCTTCCCATGTTTTTTATTTAAACCCAATATATTGCTTTCATCCACTTAAAAAAAAAATAGAAGTGGTACTACACCAATCTACCATTTCGGGAGCTTTAGATTCTGCTGACCATTCTTAAACAGCTGTGTGGAAAATGTAAGCAAATTTCACTTGGCTTATGACCGGGGGTTCAATTCGTTTATTAATTGAACCCAGGATGTAAGCGCTGCGTTTTGAAGTTATTTTTTAGGTTGATTGATGAAGCGCTTGTCGCGTCATACCGCTGTTTTGCTGGACTTCGCGCGCGCCTGCAAACGTTGCGTCTCGTGGCGTTTGATCGTTGCGTTCAGCGGGTTGTTCGATTGTTTTCACTGGGGATTGATGGCAGTCCGGTCTTGTTGTATTTAAGCCAAAAATAGGGATGGAACAATCTGTTGTACGACTTTTTGTGGCACGCCTTTTGTGGTACGACTTTTGTTGAGTTTTCCGAGCAGAGTTAAATTTAGCCCGCCCCGAGTTAACTGGCATGAGTTTCTTAATACTCTGAATGTTTTAGATGGGGGACGCAGGGGTTGTTCTAACGTAAAAAGAATACGCACCGCGCGTCGGCTGTTTTAGAGGGACCGCCAGGGGGTCTGTTCTACAGTAAATACGCATAGGCACGCGCGCGTCTGGCTGTTTAGAGGACGCAGGGGTGTTCTAAATTAAATACGCATTCGCACGCGCGAGTCTGGGGGTTTTTTTAGAGGACGACGGGACGGGGTTTGTTCTAAAGTAAAACGCATAAGCACGCTCGCGTTCTGGCTGTTTACGAGGACGCAGGGGGTTGTTCTAAAGTAAAATACGCATACGCAACGCGCGCGTCTGGCTGTTTTAGAGACGCGGGGTTGTTATAAAGTTAAATACGCCATTCGCACGGCGCGCGCGTCTAGCTGTTTTAGAGGACGCAGAGGGGTTCTAAAGTAAAAGTAAAATACGCATACGCACGCGCGAGTTCTAGGTGTTTTAGAGGACGCAGGGGTGTTATTAACGTCAATACGCATACGCACTCGCGCGTCCTGGGCGTTTTAGAGGACGCAGGGCGTGTTTTTAAAGTAAATACGCATGCGCACGCCGAGTTGGCTGTTTTTTTAGAGCAATCCCTGCGACGCCAATCCCTGAGAATTTCAAGTTTTTCGATTTATTGACCAAAAAATGCCCAATTTTGCCAAACAACGCGAAATTTTGGGATATTTTATGTGTAATTCTTCCACACCCCCAATGTCAGATTCAAAAATCAACCAGTTTTGAAAGATTGATGAGCTTCTTCAAATAAAATAAACAATGGAATTGAAGCACAATTTCAAATTTTAGGTGATAGCCCTATGCCTACAATAAGCCCGAGGATCCTCGGGTCGCCTGCGATCCTCGGGTGATGAAACGTTGCGTCCTCTAAAATGCCAGACGCTTACTGCGCGTATGCGTATGGAGTATTACTTTAGAACACCCCCTGCGTCCGTCTAAAACAGCCAGACGCGAGTGTGCGTATGCGTATTTACTTTAGAACACCCCTGCGTCCTCTAAAATTACAAGACGCGCTTGTGCGTATGCGTATGTGACTTTAGAATACCCATGCGTCTCTAAAACAAGCCCGACTCGCGCTTTGCGTATGGTATTTACTTTTAGACACCCCTGCGTCCTCTAAACAGCCAGACGCGCGCGTGCGAATGCGTATTTAATTTAGAACACCCAGAGTCCTACTAAAAACAGCCAGACGCGCGCGTATGCGTATTTACTTAGAACACCCCTGGTCCTCTAAAACAGCCAGAGGTATAAACTCATGCCTTGTTAAACTCGGTCATTAAAAGTTAAGTCGGTCGGGGAAAAAAACTCAACAAAAAAAGTCGTGCCACAAAAAGTCGTGCCACAAAAAGTCGTACCACAAATTGTCCCATGCCCGTAAAGTATCGCCGGAAAATTGAGGGTTGTTTGTAAAGATGACCATAAAGGTTGCACGAGAGATTCATATCAGGTGTCCCTAAAAATAATCGAAAGTATGATTTTTGGCCTGATGTAAGATGTTCCATCCAATAAAATCCCCCATCCAAAGGATTAAGCTGAGAAAGGTTTCTTTGCTACCAAAAATTGTGAATTTCAATTTCGTTTTATAGGAGCAAATACAAAATTCAGCTATGTTTTAATTGAAAAAAGCAAGTCAAAAATCCCCTTTTTCTCTATTTTAAGGAATTTCATGGCCAATACAAGGTTACACAAAATCTATTCAGTGTCCACTTCAATATGAAAATCAATATTTATTGACACAATATTTGGGTGGTACCTCAAAATCTCTCGTTGCACATCTGTTTTAAGAATGAGAATAAAGGTATGATTTTGGGACCCGGTACTCTCTTTACGACGATTTGAACCCAAGGCGATACCATTATCGGGCCGAGTTCTTCCACCGCAAAAATATGGTATCGCTGGGTTCAATTTCTAGCAAAGAGGGAGTCCGGTTCCCCAAACCATACCTTTATTCTTAATTTAATCGGCAAATTCTATGTATTACACACAATATTTTTTTTTTTCCCCCAAAAATAGTATTTCATAATACCTAAAATATGTACATGACAGCATTCATCATACATAACATAGCTTACCACTGGCC
>JAMKCH010017092.1:0-34664 GCA_023653785.1 Ophioderma brevispina
CAAAAACAGTAATGATTGTAACAAAAAATTGCATGTAATCTATTGAATTCCATCAAAGAACTTATGGTGTATAATAGGATTTTATACAATTCTTCAGATTCTTTCAAAACTGGGTGGGGGGTATTATAAACAAACATGGGACTATACTCGGGTCAGTGTGGTATTATGGGTTTTCAAAATGGGGGAACCAATACATACTGGTTTAGAGTAAATATGAGAATGCTAAAAACAAGATGGACTCTCTTGTGGGAGTGCTAATAATAAAAGCTAACAATATACTAATAAATAATGATGCCAATTATAACATTAGGGCCAAATTTATCACGAGGCTATAATGAGTTGTATGATGGGCTGTCTATAGCAAATCCTGTTATGGGCAGCCTATTATACAAAATCTGCATACATTTGCATAAATTAGCATACCAAGGGCATATACAAGTGTTCATACCCAAATCCTATGAATGAACCCCTAATTATTGTTTGCTACCACAAGGAAATCATCAGAAACATTTTGCTAAATTTAGGCCACTGCCAGTAAGGTGCACTTCACATCTAGATTATAACCAGGGCTCAAATTTAGCATTAGCCCGACACTCACTTCTAGTGGTTAATGTGTCGGACAAGTAGTTATAGTAGATTCAACCCATCGTGTCACCAGAGGAAAACTTTTGGACAGCGTCGATTAGTTGGGAGAGGAGGCAGAATATATGGCCCGCTTCACCTGTTTCATGAACAAACTAAGATAATCTGGCCTTTTATGTTAACATCATCTTTTCATAGAGAGTGCAAGACTTTTGTGTCCCTTCGTATCCAAAATACAAAAACATCCAAAATTCAGTAACATTCAGTTCACATGTTACATTGAATACCATTGAAGCAAATGCGATTAGTCAGAATGTTTTGACAGTTTACATGTTTACGTTGACTTGATTGCTTTCATTAAGCATATAATTGATTTTTCTCTGCTGTCAGACTGCATGTTTCAATAGTGTGGAATTTTAATTTCCACACACTGCACATCCCCCTAATGCTCATACCTTCAGAAAAGTATTAGAGAGGTGACATGATGGGTTGAATCTACTATAATGTTGGCAGGCAATTTTGTAAAGTCATTGGTTAAAAACGGGAACTCAACAAAGCTATACTTTGGGGACAGAAACCCTTTGACGAGTGCGTACTTCCTGGTTGTAAAAGGAGCAGAGCTATCAGCATATGGTCAGTGATCCGCAGCAGCAATTACTCAGTAGCCAATCATAGCACGTGTGTTAGTTCCGCAGTAAATACACAGAGAACCACTAAGTAATAGTGACTCCGTCAAGGTGTTTTTCTGTGTCCAGTCAAGTGACAATACTTTTGGTGCACCGTGGGCTATTTGAGCACATTCTACCAAAAGTACCCGCGTATTGCATTTCCATAGGCCAATATTTCTCACGGGGGCTATTTTGTGAAAACTGAGGGCTATCGCCCTTAGCCCTTGTTTATTTGTGCCCTGGGTCCGAGTATAGCGCTTGCGGCCGTTGTTGAGTAGTTAAGCACAAGACCTGATTGTAACTTCTCTAAATGCTCTCCATTTAACCCTAGGGTGGAGAACTAACAACGGAAAATCCTTGCCTAAATGCCCACATGTGGGCCACAGCGAGGACTCAACACCCATCAACAGTTGAGATACCTGGGTCAAGCCTTTCTCCAAAGACTCTATAACGTTACCATAAACCATTTAAAGTAAACAATAGCAGCAGAAACAAAATAAGGGGGCACAAAATATATTATTCCTTACTTTTGCACCTACTTGTATTGTTAAGCTTTCATTCTGTTTTAAAGGGGGAATGACACGATTATGTTCTATAAATTCTCATCTAGTAGAAGGACATCACCCCAACACCCCATCTGCTCGAGTTTGCATCGATACTTAACCCGTTTTGAGAAGCGCTCATTAAAAACATGATTTATGTATTCACATGAGTTACTGTTGTAAAAATAAAATTGGTTCGACCAAAATGGGGGCCCATTTTCACTAATAACATCCAAAACACAAAATCCTTGCGCCATAAGATTTCAAAGGGAATGAGAAAAATAGCCTTTCTGATACCAAAATTTTGCCAATTCGATAAAATCTGGGGTCCATTGGGGACGAATGCTATTAGCGATCTGGGGCCATGGACCGTTAAAATAAACACATGATAAGATATGGGTTCGTAGGGTAAAGGGCATAAGGGTATAATTTAATTGTGCCTTAAGGGCTGACTAAGAGAATACCCAAGGACCCCGGGCACCTCACTTTTTCAAACGATAATCATGTTTTTTGCATGATATATAAATCTTGTCCAATATACTAATCACTGTGTGAAATAGTTTTAAAGCTCAAATCGAAGTCCTTCATATAGAAAATTCACAATTTAGTTATAAAATTCCGGATCCACAATTTTTGCTTTACACACATATCCTAGGCATGTTATAGTACTATACATGATGTTTCGGCATAAAAAAAAAAAAATATGAGTCATAACTCTAACCTTTGTGAAATTGAAATCAAACAATAAAAAAATTAGATTTCAAAATCTCTGAGTTCGGCCTTTAAAGGCGGGGACAAGCACCTATTTTCTATGTGTGTCTATGGAAGTTTTACGAAATACAAAGGCTTCGGTTGAAAAAATTGCAAGAATATTCATGCAGTACAGAATTAAAGCTGCAAAACAAGGGTCCAAATTAGATTTTAGTAGGTGGTGTTTTTTACCAAATACTGATGGGTCAGTTTTGAAAATCACAATGTCACTTTTCAACAGAAAAAGGACTTTTTTTGGCACGGAGTCTGAGTTTTTGAGTAACCTCACACAATGAAAATTAACTTATGTTACTCCTTTGTTGTACTCCTAATACCGAATTGACCTCAGCGAAGGAGACACAGCAAATGAAAACAAGACTCAATAGACATAAAAAAGAGACAACACAATCTCATTGTGTGTAAAGCTGTGCAGGGATTTTTTTAGCTGTTGCACCCAGTGAGCCTCAGTGAAAAGGTTTATTACTAGAAAAGTGGTTAGTTCACGCATGTAATTTGTTCTGTGGGCACTGTGCAATTTTTAGCATTTGTTCAATTGTTTTGAAATATTCGATTTTTTTCAGCTATACTAAATAGAGCTTTGTACACAAAAGAATGTTTTGCGTTTCTTCTTTAAGGTCCATTGGCCCGTTGACCTAATGAGCCTGGTCAAGAAATATCAGGTACAAGCAAGGCGACACGTCTACCGCAGAATTTTATACCGGAATCTTGTGGTCAAATTTGGTATCAGAAGAAGGAAACGTAATATGTTCTCTTTTACCCTGGAAATCTTGGCCAAGGAGTTGGTTTGGGAGTACTGAGAGAAAATGTACCCCATTTGGTCTCCTCGACCAATATTAATTTTACACAAGTAATATATGGGCTTACGAAATCACATGTTTGTGTTTCTGCTCCCACATGAAAACGAACTTGAAACGAAGTGGGCACAGCGAAACTTTTCATGGGGGGTCTTTGGGTGAAGGTCAATACCTTTATATCAAAGAATGTGAAAACTTTATATCCATTAAATCGCGGCCATCACCTTTAATCTCACGCTTACTCAAAAGTGCGCTGAAAGCGTTGATGAAAATTAATGGTAGCGCGGAATATTTACACTGTTAAGTTAATCTGGATTACAATGCTCTTGATGCTCATTATACATAATACTTCGGTTTTGTTTATGTTTGGTTTTCTTGGGTGGCAAAATCCTGTGATTGGTTAGGTTGACGCAAAAAAAAAGGGTTATTTTGTCTCCATGCTTTCATCTGCTGACATAGTTAATATTCGCTCTACCAAAAAGCAAAGAAAACCATTTTTTAAAAGCATTGATATCGGAACCCCCTTTCGTGTCACAGCATGTTGGTGCTGGAGGATCCTTGTAAGAGAAGTGTAGAAAAGTAAGCTCCCAAAAGCTCCAATTTAGGCTTCTAATTACTAAATAAGGACTAAGTTATCAGGTTTTGCACCACACAGCAAGTAAGGGAGGTATTGTCTCCAATAACAACATTTTTGTATTTTAATACTAAATAAATGTTGGGTTTCAATACCACTGACAGGGCTGCTTATTAAGCGACATAAAAATTTTTGATTCCTCGTATCCTCCTACTCACTGACTTTTTACACGCATAAGGGTTGTGTGGTGTCTGTACTAGCCATTTCTATTAGTATATGTTGTGGAGCCTACAAGACAGGAAATTTTGATGATATGATGAAAGGCGTGTAGGATTTGTTGATTAATCAACCAAAAGGTTCCTTTATGTGATTTTAGAGACTTCAGGGGAATCGATTAAATAACTTTAAAAAAATACAAGAGTGCGGGCCTCACCATTTTTTCTTGAATTGTGGGGCACTGAAAAATTAGCTTTTTCCCCCGGCTACCACATGGTGTGTAATACAATTTTCAGTGATTGACAGCCATTTTTAGGTCATTTTGTAAACACAATAAAACACACACTCCCTCCCTCACTTTTCTTTTAGAGGCCCTCTGCTGTGCGACGATGCAACTTAAATTGATTATATGTTACAGACCTGAACTGAACACGGTTTATTTAGTAAACCCCCCCCAACATCTCTTGTCAAAAGCAGATTATCCCCACCGCCCCCCGCACCACACCACCACTGTATTTTATGTGGTGAACTCACTGGCCAGATATTGTCCTCTTAACTTTGGTCTTTCCATGCATTTTTCATAAATATCTCAAAAAATAATTTTATATAGTGCTCCCTCTTGGATGTGTGGCTTTCCTCTGGATGAACAATTTAAGGAGGGGCCAAATTTTATTATGCATCTTTGAAATGTAAAAATATGACAGTGCAATTATATACTTGTGGTGGTCTCTGCTGTGCTTGGGCCACTGGGCAGCTAGCACCACACCCCCACCACCACTCCCAATCTGGACACACATACAAACAGTTGTACAAGGCATACCTGGTTGGAGATGCACCTTGATGCGCGCGATGTGCTTTTGGTACTTGCCTTTACCTGCACCTGGGCTGGCGTGAGTTGCACTTTTTTTTATTTGATTGATGGCTGAGTTGGGTATTCAGTCTGCCTCTGAGGGCTGTGTGTGTGTGCTTATTTTTTTTTGTAGTTGTATCTTGTTGTGGAACAACCACTACTTACGTGGCCCACAGCTTGACCCACCTCCCACCCACTCGTTCAGTACTTTTCAATTTGTACTGTACGAGTCTTCGGTACTGGCGGTTGCGTTCGGTTGAGCTGTCCACGCAGCAATACGATGGTTGAAGGTCCCCAGACGGAACCCTGACCCTTCCCGATGCCCCTTTATTTTTTGTGTTGTCTAGACCACACCATGCCCTGCAGATCCGTTGGTTTAGGTGCACATTCTGGAGACCTCCTTGGGCGTGATATGTATGTAGGTCATATGGCATGATTCTGACCCCTTCGCATATCTTTTTTTTTTTTTGAGAATGCCGGCCGAGGGAGCATTTATTATAGATTTATGACCCATGTGATGCGCTGCCCCTGATGAACAAACGAGCCGTATGGCTGCATGGCCTGGACCGGGTCTGGTGATTCAGGATCCAGTGTTACTTGAAATAAAGGGCGATAGGGGAGGAAAATAAACTTCTGAGAGGAAGGCCTTTAAGTTACTTCTCCATGGACCACAATAACATCAATCACAAGCGGTACAATCGAAGACAATATGCTCGGGGCCTCACATGCTCAGTGGCTGTTCCAACAGCGTAGCGCCTCATTAGGTGATTTGAACGCCACTCCCACCATTCTTCCGCCGTGCCTCAATCTGTTAAGGGCTCACATAAAAGTTTGACATAATAGGGTGACCTTATAGGAGGCTTCACTCCAGAGTTCACAAGCGTCTCACCTGCAGCTTTAAAGTATCTTTATCAAGCTCATCATCAACAAACATGACCCATTATACGTCAAGGTGGAGGTTGAATTGATTACGAGGGAAGACGGAGTTTGAAGACTCTCTGAGAGAACCTGTATGTGCTCGACAGGGTTATACGTGCCCTTGCTGGGGCATCAGACACGAAAAATATAAGCATCAAATGTGCACCCTTAAACTGGCAGGGCAGCACTTGAGAGCTTTGGCAGAGCGTGGATTTCATCTTGGATTGCACTCACAAACAGCACAATAACGGTTTCACTGATCCATTCAGGGTTTCTTAGTAAATCTTTATTTACCTCTGGTCTTTGCACCACTATGTTGAAATCATCCCAGGAGCATAGGCAGCTGACGCTGCTGTTTACCAATTCGTACTGCAATATACGAAGGCCAACTTTAGTGACTGCTTCTTTGTCACCCATACGTTTTTGGGTTTTCCACAGGCTGCATAACAGAGACAGATTAACCCTTTGCTATCAAAGCCTTGGCTTTGGCCTCATTTTCCGAAGTGGTCAACGGTATTTCTAGCACCCATGGTTCTGAAGCGTTTTCCTAAGATTGTAATTCCAACCCATGCCTCTATCATCCTGCACAACATACCCGACAACTTGCGGACCAAGGGAAAAAAAAAAGGTATGAGTCATTACTGTCATTACTGAATACTGGCGGTGCTGCAAAATGTTGCTATTACAGCTGTTGCATGACCCGTCTGGATGCGGGTCTGTAGTTTAACCAGGGACATATTTCCAAAATGGAGTGGTGCTCCTCGGAACTTCGACTATCGTGAGCCAATCGAAGATATGCTGCGCTTCTGCTAAGCTTTTTGAAGCCACGCTGTTTCATCTCAAGGAGTAACTGAATGCTCTTCGAGCGGTTTTGCCATGTTAATGCCGGGCTTACCCTTTTCACCCTTCTGGTTTTCAAGGGCAGCAGACACCCCACTGAGCGTATACCTCTTTACAGAGCACCTGTCAGATAGGTGTAAGCGTTGACTGTACATTCAATTGCCTTGGCCTGCCTCAGCGTCTTTCTGGGTCGGTTATGATTTTGCTGCGCTGTGGGTGGATATGACTGTTATGGCATGTTCTGACAGCCCTTGTTTCTTTTCAGTCTTTCCCGCACTATTGTTTTTGTCTGCTAGATGCGCTTGTATAGTAGCCCTGGACAGTTTTTGTTCTGGGGCTTGGGATAAATCTTGCGGTTCTCTTGCCTCCCACCATTTATTTTTCTCTCTATTTCTCACACAATGGTTTCTTAGTCCCACTGTGTTGGTGCCCCCCCCCCCCCCCAACTCCAAAGGGGGTGATAACTTGTGTTCGACACCCGCCACCTGCTTATGGCTCCGCGCCTTGTCGCGTCACACGCGAGTTACATTCTGCCCAAGTTGCAATAATTGTTAGATGACAATTTCTTCTTGAACCTGGGGGGTCGTTCATAGTCGATCCCGGGGACGACCAGTCATCTGCTATCTCTTCCTTCCTGGTCTGTCTTGGTCTTTCTGTCGCTTCCCCCGCGGTACTTCGTCTAAGGCCCTAGGTCTTAGACGGGATTTCCTTCTCTTTTACAGGTGTCTCAACCGGGTTATGAGACCATGGGCGGTTTCTCACTTTGAATTGTTCCCTGCCAAGTCTGTCTTTCTTTTTCTCGAATTATTTTTCTGGCTTATAGTCTAGCGTTTCTCCTCGTAAACCACACACCAGCTTCTGCTTAGTATGTCTTAAGCGCGATTTCCGCAGCACGTTCGAGCATGCCTTGCCGCATCTGCACCAATCCGAGTTTTCCTCTGATCGTTTCGTGCCAGAAGCTCTTGACACTGACTTTGCTTCCAGTATCCACACAGGTATTGGGCGCCGAAGTACCTCTCATGAGGCGAGGGGAATGGTGTGCATAATTGTCTGCTTTTCCTGTTGGTATGGCGACTCCATTGAGGCAGAAGTGTGGAAGAGCCCGGGAAAGATAGCGTACACTGAAAATGGATCACAAGGTTCGCGATAAGGCGGAAAAAGAAGCAAACTCAATTTGACAAACAGGGGTTGGACGTAAAGAAAAGAATCACCAATGGACGGCAACTCTATAGCTTGTGTGGTGTATGTATACAGTTTCAGTGCTTGTTGTGTGAAAGAAGGAGTGGGTGATGTGAGCGCGCTGTTGTGTGTATTCAGTTATTCCCCGCCCCCCACTCATGTATTCTCATAAACCTTGTCCCCTGTGTGTTCACCCCTCCGCCACTTCGCTTTTCTGTGTGCTGTTTTATTTCCCATCTTTATTCATTTGTATTATCTGTGTTTTCTATAACAATAACAAAACATTGTTTTCCCCCACGTAACCACCCCTATTGCTGTTGCTATTCGCAAGCGCGGTGTTCAGTTATAAATGGTTCACTTTACCGTTGCCTTTTAGGTCCGGGTGAGTTTCTTCTGTTGTAGTTTTGCTTCTTTCTCTAATCTCTTTGATTCGTGTCCCCCCCATACCTTGCTTTTTTATTTCTGGGGAGTCCCCTACCTGTGTCGCCGTTTCATTTCAAGGGTTATGTTGAATTAGGTTTTTTTTTTTAATGGTGGAAAAAAAAATTGAACCTAAATGACTAGATATGTTCTCTGCAACGTGTAGTAAGGCAAATGTAATGTGGATGAATTGTTTTCAATATTAGCACACTTGACTGCTGTGCTGCTGCTGCTCGTAAATCTATCATCTTCAAACATAATTTCCATCAACGTGCTAGGCATACCGTGGTCGTGGTATGCCGGGGGCTCTATGGTATATGTAGTATTAACTAACATCAATTAGATAATACAAAGACTTTAATTTTGGTACATGGGACGTGTGTTATCCTGAATTCATAGCATACAACGTTGAAGCGATCATGCAACCTTGAATCGCTGCTCTGTCTAAGCAATACATCAACAAAGATGGGTTGCAAAACATGTTGCACATGCTCAACAGTATCAAGTCGATGAGCCTAAAGGATCTCAAAAGGAGAATTGTTCAGGAGCGAGATGCGCCTGTAGATATAACGTTTGGCTGGTAAGAGCTACAATCGGAAATCACAGAAGAGGACGTAGTGTAGTCTACATTGCAATACGGTTAGTTACGAAGTGACAATCGAAAAGAACTGGGCACCAAAACTATCAAAAACAGTCAACATTGGACAATTAGACAATGACTCTTGGATGTTAAAACAGTCAGATAGAGTAACGAGCCCTATAACTATAATTGAAAGGGTATTACTATTCATACAATGTACCATTGGATTGTCGCCTATATGCAGCAGGAGAATATATCTACTTAGTTATGTAGGCATAGGTTTTGGTAATCTAGTTTCTTTGATTTGTCCTGTATTAGGCTTGAATTAATGTTGACTAGATATATCCAGCATGCACTCGACACAAACACAACGTATAATAATATAATTTTTATGGATTTTGATCTTTTAGTCTATGACTTATAACTAAAGTTAAATTGTGAACCAATTCAATTAATTCTAAGACCATTAAAAATCACTGGTTCACTCCTGCCACAGCCAGGCAACTTAAAAGGGTATTGGGGGTCTTGAAGCAGTGAACTTTGAACGTGATTTTTCTTAATATTCCTAAATAGTGGTATATACTGTTACACATCATATTGTAGCACACACACAAAGTTGTACAAACATTCATGCATGTTTGCTCTGGTTGGCATGGTAACCACGTAAGGCCTCTGATTGGCTAAAACACTAGAAAGGAGGAACTAAATAACTCTAAACAAGGACTGGGCACGAAACTTGGGTGGCATTGCAGGGGGTAAGTACGCAGTGAACCCTGAAGCCGGATATTTGATACCGTTGCCATGGCAACCGGCAATGACCCAATCACATAATTTCATGGCGTAATTTGAATTTGGACACAATTTTGCAAATCGGGTTCATGGTTCATTCGCCCCTATATGTGGAAATAATGTGTGCCAAAGTTCATGTGCATAGCATGTCGCGTTCATTAGTTACGTTCGTTTTCGTTTTGGTTGTTTGCGTATGTTAACGAAACGAGTTATAGACCTCGAAACAGTAGACAAAATTGAGGGGCGCTTTTGATGTTGTGAAAATATGGATTTTTTTAAATTTCATTTTATTACGGAATTATCATTAATTATTAATGAAAGGAATCATCGAAATCGGTGCATCCGTTGTCCATGTAAGTAATTAATTTTTAAAAAATTTCTTAAATCGAAGGTGAGAAAACAATAAAAACATAAAAAATTCACTTACCCAGACATTTAATTACTTTTAAATTATGGACAAAAATAATATGAGTTTTATTTACTTCGACTTAGCAAAAATAAATGCTTTTTAAATGGGTGAGAAAAATATCTTTTAAATATCTTAATATACCCCATTAATTTTTTCACATGATAAGTATAGGGACTGAGCGTTTTTGGCAAATTCGCGTACAACTGCTTCACTTTGATCAGCCCAATCTCGGAAAGTGGAACCGACTGTCCGATTGCGATCGAATAAAAAGTATGCTTGTAGATTAAATCTAACACAAATAAGCAATTTGCTTCATCTCATTTTCGTAAATGAAACAATTTTTTACCAAAGTCAGGGACCCCAACAACCCCTTAACCCTAACCGTCGAGCCGCGCTTATGCTGTTACAGTGGCCGGCTGGGCATTTACCCCTTGGGAGACCCATTGCTGATAAATGCCACTCAGGACGGTCGATCTGTCTGAAATGCAAAGTGATGATGCGTTCTGAGGGCATTTACTCAAGGTAAGGTAAGCGTATTAGAATGTATGACACTCACAATTCTATCATATTGTGTCATCATGGGTACATCAAACAGTTTACAAGTCACCATTAAAAAATACAGCAAGGTAAACTTTCATCATCCCATGGCAAAGATGGCAGTCGGAAAATGACCTCAGATCACCCCTATGATGAACCCCTTTGCACCTTAACCACTAGTGTGGTTTAAAGCGGACTTAATCTTTGCGGCCAAGACTTGAAAAACAAAAACCTAACCAAACTGGAACAAACACGCAGACATGCACACTCTCACAAAAATTCCCCTACTGCTTTCAAGCCAGGAGGATAAAAAAACCACACTTACTTTTTACATTATCATAACATACAAACTCTTAATGTTTTTGAAATTGGACTTAAATCTTTCCCTGTTGTTCTGGAGGCATCCTTTGAATTTAATGCATATAGCAATATTGGGTTATAAATAAAAAAAATAAATAGCAAAGAAACATTGTAATAGAGAAAATAATAAAACAGATTTCTTATTTTAAAGAAACACTTTGGCAAATCTATGCAGGATTTTTTTTATAGCCTATAATTTTGTTAAAAAACTTGAATGTTTTCATATGGAACAATAAATGTTGATTGCATTCACTCATTTAGATACACTCATTAATTAGTTCATCACTGGTCCGTGTATCAAGTAAGAGTGACCGACTTCAGATTTTGGGGTCAAGGTCTTTCAATCATTATGAAAACTTCATATAGTGAAATCGGGCCATCCTCCTTTAATAAATAATATAATACCTAAACTACTGTAACATGACAACTACAAACAAAGGACAGGACAGTGTGGGTGTGAAACAGGACTAGACAGGACAAGAGTCAACAAATAAAGCATACACTGTTAGAACAAAATTAATCAAGCTGTTTAAAATTCTAAACAAACACTGCTCACCCCGGCCATCGCCCAACCTTGTTCAAAAATTAAGCAACTTGTTTAAAAATTAAACAACCTGCTTAAGAATTAAACAACTTGTTCACAAGTTCAAACATCAGTTGTTCAATTTTATAATTTTTTTAAACTTTGGTTTTACTACTACTACTACATAAACAAGTCGCTCAATAATGCTAATTGATGAATCAGAAAATGGAAATATCATAAAAATACAGATATTTGCATGTCTGTAAAAAGTATAGCTATGCTAACATACCCTACAACAAGTTCTAAGACAGACAGCAACCTAATAAGCACAGAATCAATATTTCAGTCATAGAATGTCCAACGGACCAATAACTACATCACATATTTGAAGCCTAAAGTGAATGTCTCTAGAATTTTTCATAAGTTAGTTTTTTGCAACTTTTTGAAAAAGCGAAGAAATCAGCAGTATTCCAAGTCCGATTTCACAGGCCCCATTAGACTAGTTCCACTCTCATCCAAATTCCAGAGAGTTCATTCATTAGTGTATAAGGTACAACAAGTAAAATGTTTTTGTAAACAATTATGGATTGTAAAAATGTACATGATGGACTGGTTTCACAGGAATAGTTCCTCTCTTCAATTAGAATCGAATATAAGTTGGGAAAATACTTTTTCACACAGCAGGTTGCGGCAGTTGCAAGGTGAATCCGGCCATCCCTGTTCACCTCGGGACCACAACCGGGTTTAAAACTTTAGTTTAACTAACCCAACTAACTTTTCAGGGGCCTTACATGGAAAATGACCATAGATTATTAGCACAAAAAGATGTGCTCCCCTCTTTTGAATTATACATAATATTTATATATTTTGTTCTCATTACTTGCTCCCATGCAATATTGCCTCTTACTTCGAACAATTTATGGGTGGGGAACTGGCAACAATCTCCCTACTGGCATACCTCACAATGCAGAGTTGGCCTAAATGCCAAGTTAGGAGACTCCAGAATAGGCACTACAGTCTGCGAGCTCAACCATCAATTTTGATCCGACCGATATACACCCTGTTTTAAGGGAAAGAAGAGAGAAGAGAAAGGTGTGAGGTTGGTTTGGTTTAGCTCTATTGGGGAAAAACCCTTGGCTCGGCAGCCATTTCCTGCCTGTCAGCGTGTTTACTTGATGATGCAATTACCATTGCACAGGACTACATGGAACTGTCTGGCCTCAATGCCGAATGGTTTTGTTTTGTAGGGGTGTGAAAGGGTTTTTTTTACGCCTAGCTGGAGCACGATGGCGGAAAAAGAGAGAGAGGTTAGCATTTGCTGGCATAGTGCACATAGTAGCCATTTCTTACTGTCAATTCTCAGCTCATGCACCATTTTAGAATTATGACATGCGATAGCTTTTGTGTTGTGCTCATGGCTCCAACCTAAGGACGCATGAGCAGTGATAGCCAACCCGTCTTATTTTAACATGCACTACAACCAGCGAATTTGAGGAAAAAATTGAAATCAACGGAAAAACTATATTACATATACCCATCATCAAATAAAGCCTTATTTGGATTGATTTAAATCATGTTTTATTTTTATTTTAAGTATCTGGAGGAAACACATAAAGGTGAGGTTTTGTTCCAATCGACAACCTCCTCCCCACACCACACTACCCAAATCAAATGAGATTTTGGTATCAGAATAACGTTCATATTTTTTTTGATTATTTTTTTAAACATGTGTGTAGTGAGGGGCAGCAGACACCAAAACAGACTTTCAAAATAAATGAATTTAGTGACATGATAATCAGTGTGCATCGCACGCTTTAGACAGCGGGGGTTGAAAAATCGCCAAATACCTCAAAAAGCGTGGGTTTGCGAGAGTTTTCAACTAAAATGCGTTGTATCTTCAAACAAGCTGCAAAAAAAATAAGAAGCGTGTTGTAATTCGCAACTGTACCTAGTGAAAGCTCCGAAACGAATGGAATCAGCCGACTTTACGCGGGACTTTCCGCTCATTGTTTTCCGTTATTGGACGTGCGAAAACTCGCAACTGTTGTGCAATTTTTTGTAAACTGAAAATCTGTACGAACATTCCCGTCATGTCAATTATCATATGAATAGTTCTAAAATAAGATTTTCTTGTAGTGGATTTGTATAATTACTTCGCGTATAATACTCAGATAATTTACTTAAATTAGATGTGAGGCCCACGCTTTAGATGTTGCCAATAATCCCCAGCTTTCAGTGGGGCAGTTCGTTTCAAACTGGCCGCCCGTGTTAATACACTGAATAAGTGACGTAATAACAAGGACAGTGGGATGCCAAATAGATCACGAACCGCTAGCGGTATAGGAATATCGCGAGGAAAGCCAACATTTTTAGCGTGTGTTACGTATCAATGGGGTCGGTTCTAGCGATAAGGGTTGTTCTTTCAAGGTTTAAATTTTGGCTTTTATAGCAAAGATAAATTAAAGCTATTAGACTTCGGGATGGAATTTGCTCGCAAGGGTGCGGAATTCGGTAACATTTTGACGTTCCTTAGCATTTTGTGCCGTTAAATGTATTGATTATTGATTTTCATGAAACCGTAAGTGTGTTTCTAGTAAGAACAATTAAGAGTGAAATCAGAATCCAAAAAACCTGATATGACGAGCAATTGTGATTTTGTTTTTTTTCAAACTCAGACTCACTTCTGTATGAAGAAGTCTATGCAGTATGCTATTGGCATGATCATGTCATGAATGGAATGAATAGGGACTGAGTTAGGTATTCTGGAACCCAAAACACTCTGAAAGATTCCAGAGCATAAGAAAAAAATAAGGAGATCAATAGAAGTTATATGTTGAGTATGCATACTTGCCCTTGAAAATCTACGTAGCAAGGACTGACATTTTTATGATATCATATCAGAATTAGGATGTAGGTACATACTGCTCCGGTTCGCCGTTTCTCCTCGCAAAAGCAAAAAGGCTTGTAGGGTGGGTATGATTTTCGGTTATAAAGGGTGTTTTCATATTAAAGGGTGGGTTTTTTTAAAAGTAGAAAAGGGTGGGTTTGAACCCCACTGCACACTATGGAATGACATGTTACGGTTCATAAATGCTATGCTTAGCTCAAAACACATCAAATTACTACTATTTTCCTAAAAAATCACCATATTACCAATTTAAGGAAGGAGATTTTTTTGAGGAGGATACAAATTTTTCTCAAATTGCACTGGATCAGTTGTATAGACCACCTACTATAGAACGTTCGAAGGTTTATTGAAGAAGAAGAAACAAATACAAAATGGAAAACCGCACACCTTGTTTTGCGAAACTGCCTACTATCGTAATAATCCCCATAGAAAAACCTCGTGCAGCCCCAGAGATGAAGGAGAAAAACTAACTGGTAAAAATGTATTTGGTAGCCATTCTGGCGTAGTAAGACTGTCACATTTAATTGTTTGATGATGTTCTTCACTACCTGATGACCACTGGAAAATATCCTTTGCAACCTAAATGTGGCAACCCTTCTTTAATATACCAAAAGGGCTGAAAGTGACACCCTTCTCAGCTTGATCCCTTGTACCCCAACTTTTCCCACGAAGACCCCCCCCCCCCCACCCCCCAGCCATCGCAAAGTGGTTTAGGACGGTACAAACAATCAATAAGAAATGCCATTTTATCACAGCCATGGTAAATAACACGTATTGCAACATGAAATCAATGGGTATTGCTCATGACAGGTTAAAGTCGATCAATAAGAACATAACTTCAAACTGCATCTATGGTCTACATGTACATCTGATTACAAGGTGATCTGCGGATCCACAATTAATGTCACCTTTTTGCTGTCTCTAAATGTTTGCATCCAAATCAGAAACTTTGCCCTTGGTATGTGAATTTTGACTCATTTACATAGAGGGTTCCCATGTGCATCTGTGACCCAAGTTTGATGTTTAAAACTGATTGATGAGCCAATATTATGATGAGCTATTTTATTAGTTTCAAAAAGAAATTTTATCATATTATGTTTTGGACGCTATTTTCCCCATACTTGGATCCATACAATGGTAAGAATTGTATGTACTTCAACTTCTCAAAACTTAACCCAACATTCTATTTACCACTAACTTCAGATGACCTTCATCATTGATACATGACCTTTGCCGTCATATACAGCCATTCCTATTTTGCATTTAGTGACCTAAGTTTTTGTTGTAATTGGACTTCAACAACCTCAATGACATTTTTACTCAGTATTTGACCTTTTATCTTGTCCAACATATATGATAATTCTCATGTGCATCATGACACAGTTTGTCGCAATTGGACTTCACCTCCCAAAAACTTAACCATTTATAATACTTGAGCTCATATGACCTTTAACCTGGAATGTTGGACTTTTGACGTCATTACTTTTGAGGCTCCCATGGTTGCAACTATGGATCAAATTCGTTCATTTGGACCTCCCAAGGTCCCAATCTGCACTACTTGGGAAATGACAGCCCAGTATCATATAAAAACCCAGAGAATTCTTTTAATAGGCGGCTTTTGTGATACACACCTCCATTTACCTGAAAAAAAGGTTTTTTGAGATGTTAATCATATGATTCATTCGCCTATAATGTATGGTGCCTATCTTACGTGCCAAATTTGATCGGATACTGGAAGAATTTTTGCAAGTTATTGTATTTTCTGTCTGTAACACGGACAGATTAAGCAGGGTAGCCTATAAGACCCTGTGATAAAAGTAAGAACTGGCCTCATAACACCACGTAGCAAGATCGGAATCAACCGTCGGCGTGCCGAGGCAGCTCGATCAGATGGAGACAAATTTTCCAGTCGTTCCCACCAGAGGCGGAGGCAGCAATTCGTAAACGGACAGATTAAGCAGGGTGCCTATAAGAAACTGTGATAAAAGTTACTTGCCTCTCAGAACACCACGTCGCACGCAAGGATCGGAATCAACCGTCGGCGTGCCGAGGCAGTCGCATCCAGATGAGCAAATTTTCCCAGTCATCCCACCAGAGGGGGGCAAAATCGTAAGGTCGTCTGGTGAGTGCTCCAGTTAAAGTGACTTGACAAAAAAGTTTTGCCAAATTTTTTACTTTATTTTGCCCAAATTAGGCGAAATTGTGGTCAAATTCTCCTCCAAAAGCGTGATGAAATGCATATTTTGTCCATAATCGTCCTGCTTTATTTTTGAGCCAGAGTCCCCCGGTGGGTACGCCACTGGAAGTGCTTCCCGTCTTGTTTTGTTGCTGCTTTTCCTCACTGGCCTCCGCAAATGGATATTTCCACAACCTATTCCTACCTTTTGTGTATCCTGTCCCTCTCAGTTCTTGATGGTTTTCCATCTCGTTTCAGCTGTTTTTCTGGCCTCACTCAGCTGTGAATGAAAATATTTTGGAAGGATGCAACTTTAGCTATATATATACACTCTTTTTTTCACAATGGTTCACTGTTGGGAATACTTGTATTATTTTTTTGTAATAAACTAAAATCCCTCACGTGGTTCAGCTAAAAATAATCTCTAACCCCTAGGCACTACCACCTATGATCCAGTGTCTGATTGGGATCTTACATGACACAATTTGAGATAGCCCTCTGAGTTCCCATCAAAATAGTGCTTCTAAAGCTCTTGTAAACCATACCAACATTCGTACTGTATATTTGAATTTGTCTCTTCGATTATCACCATCACAATACCATCAAAATAGCCCATATATAGGCATTGTAGGGCCCCCGGTGGTAAAATACCATTTTTTAAATTAAAATCCCAGGGATTCAATCAATCTTAATTGTCTGCCCATACAGAGCTTTGTTATAATTTTTTCTGATTCATTAAGTTACCTCCTGCCAACCAAATCAAAATAGTTCTTGATGCCCCCCGATAGATAGGCAGGTGTGCCCCAGGGGGTAAGGATCATTCTTAGCAACTTTGGTGAATACTCATCTTTTTCTGAGTAAACAAAAGCAAATATTTTAGTATGTTTTAATTTGCTGATCCATGGTTGGTGGGAAAAAGTGGGGAATCTAGGAAGCCGTTCCCAGAAAAATTTGTCCTTTGGTGGTATAGCTCTTGACCTTTTCTACTATTGAATTCCACAACACACATTGCGGTCCCCATATCGCGTAGTGTCGTCTACCGTCGCGTTTTGTGAAATGTGGCCAAAGGTCACAATAGGTACAGATGTCCCCACATGTCACCTACCACCCCCCACCGCCCCACCCCGTCCCCCTTCCACCCAAGTTACATCATCGTAGCCTTTACGGAACTCAGAATACGGCGTGCACTATATTAAGGGTTCACATTTTGACCACTGCACAACACATACAGAAAACACCCTTTGTAGATCTACATATAACGACCAGAGTAATCCCTAAGTGCCTTCTCTGCAATTCTTTTCAGACTGACACAAAAAAGGTGGAAATCTATGGAAAAAGGTGACTATATTCCTGAAAGATATGCATTTTTTCCTGCCCTATTTGACTCCTCTATCCATTGACCTCCCAAAAGCATTCCTGCATACCCATTCATTCTGTTCAAGCAACATAATTTACGTGTTTTACCAATGGCTATTTTTTGTCATCCATTCACCATACCCTTTCTTTCCTCCTTTTTTGGCCAAACGCAAAATCTATTACACATGATTTACACTGCACCTTTAACCAAGTTTGATATCGATTCTAAACAGAGCTAATTCTAATTCACCAAGAGCTTTTTGCCTCAAAGTACTTGAAGGGATGAATTTACAAATATACATTATGTGTTGGTTACTTTACTCTTAAAGATGAGCCCAGTAATAAGTCTGCCATACATGCAGAGGCGTAGCCAGGATTTTGAAAAAAAAACCCCGCCCCCTCCCCTTGGGGGGGGGGGTGAACTGACTGATGAAGGTTTTGGCCCCCCCCCTGTGTAAATTGAAAATGGCACTCCCATTCCACTCTTTCTTAAATATGCATACCATCCACGAATAAACTTATCGGTGAGCGCAGCGAGCCGATCCAATTTTTGAAATTGTGTCCGTCAAAATTGACAGTTTTGTCGCAACTAGTCCACTAAAGTGGGAACATTTCATTCCTTTCCAGGAGCTGTTTCTGTTTTGACCCCTTAACTTTGTTTCTATATCCCCCCTTTTCTTGCCAGTTTCAGTTACTGTTTTCGCGCCCCTTTCCTTATTTTTTCAAGTCCCTTTTCCTTTTGTTTTTTTTGTGTTTTGACAGGCCCCCTTATTATCTCCCCTTTAACAACTCTAATTGTTTTCATTGCCAATCTTTGTCCTTTTCCTTAAACTATTTTTACCACTTTTCGTTTTGTTTGCAAGGTTGTTGAGCTCGTTATTTTTTCGTTATCTTTCCAAATTCCTCCTTTGCTTGTTTTTAAGAGCGCCCCTTTCATTCCTTAACTTTTTCTCAAACCATGTTTCGTTTTTGGGTGTGCCCCTTTATTTTTTTATATCCGTTTTTTCTTTTCTTTCTCATTGGCTTGCACTTTTTTTTATTTGTATTAGTTCAACTTTTCTTTCCCAACGTATTTCACCACCCTTTCGTGTATTCGCTATTATTGTTGCTTTTTTTGCGCCCCTTCCTTTACTATTTTTAAATACGTTCTCTTTTCTCATTTTTGTTGCACATTTTTCTTCGCCCTAATTTTGTTGGCGTTCTTATATTCCTTAGCTTTCCCCTTACAGATTCTTCCTTTTCGCCTAAGCTTTTTCTATCTCTTTCCCCCTTTCAGAGTGCACTTCCACCCTTTTTATTTTACTTTTTCTTTTCCTTTCCTCCATCCGCTCTAATTTCTTTTTCGTTTCCTTCTCTTTCCCTGTCCTTTTCCTTTTCCCCCTTTTCCTTTCTTCCCTTTTCCTTCTTCCCTTTCCCTTCTTTTCTCTTCCTTCTTTTTGGGGGCGCCGCCCCTTTGCTACCCGGGGGGCAGCGCCCCCTTTGCCCCCCCCCCAGGATACGCCTCTGAGATGCTTACCCTCATGTTCATTTTTTTCTCTTTTGTATCTTTTTATCTCCAGGCTGACTCTCTCCTCCCCTTGTCTTACTCACCTTTTCAATGGCTTTACTCAAAACTAGAAGCAGTAAAATTTTATTTTATATTGTGAGTAGAGCCATTTCACAGAATATTCAGTTTTAATGTATCAAAGTTTGAGTGCATGCTTGAAGTTGGGTCAATTGCTATTTCAAATATTTTTCCTCTACCCAAGTTTCCCAATCCTAATACAGACCATCACAATATTTATTTAATCTAGTAGTACTTATACATCATCAATCGTAGGAGAGCGTGAAGCACTAGTTAGGGTATTCGCCTTTGGTGCAGAGATCCTCAGTTCAAGTCCCGGCAGGGCCACTTACTGTATGCATGCATTTTAACAATTTTAGATCCTTGTTCCATGTGTAATGTTTTGGTAATTAAATGACCAAAAAGCATCATTTGACCAAATATTTGGCACAAAAGAAGTAATTACCTAATTCAGACAAAACAAATCAAACTGACTGCCATCATAAAACTTTCATTTACACACACACACACTTACAAGAGCTACTAAAAAAAACTCTTAAAAAGTCACTTTTTTTCTACTTTTTTTTCTTAAAAACACTCCCTTGTTACTATATAGTAACAAATTTTACTATATGGATGCCTTGTAATCTCTTGTTGCATCCTTTAGAGGGGCATTTCTTGATCAATTGCCTCATACCTAACAACTTTAAAAAAGTTTAGATTTTTTTGTCATCTTACCTGTTGGCCCAAGTATTGAATGGATGCTTAATTTACTCTAGAAGAAATTTGTAATTTGCATTTTTATGTTCATAAATGGACAGAAATTACATCACAGTGGCCTATAATATTGCTCATATTGTTATACACACCATAAGAATCAACTGCAAATTTGAAAATAAGCTGTATTTATGAACATCTTTTGAATCATAAACAAAAATACTTCAAGTTAAACTTCCAAGATCCACCTGGCAGGGAGCAAATATGGAAATGAGCTCATTAATATGCACAAATAATTATGTCACAGTGCATGGATATTACTTGCAAGCACAACTACACCCACAAAACAAGTTTCATTAAATATGGACATTTGGATCTGGTGGATGTTCACTTTGTTAGTAATGAGCAATCAGAGCAAATATGGAAATGAGCTCATTATATGCAAAAATAACATGACACAGTGCATGGGTATTACTTGCATCCACCACTACCCACATACCAAATTGCGTCAAAGTTACATTGGGATCTTGTGAGTGGCATTCTGGTACTGTTAAAAAGCCTAAGGGCACTTTAAAGTTCTTTGAAAAGCAGTGAGAATGTTAAGAGAGACTTTGCACAGTATTCATGGTGAATAAGAGCAGAAAACTTGTAACAGAGCACGTTTTCTGTGGAATAAGAGCCTAGAAATCCGAAATACACAAAGTATAACCTTTGAACTTTGGCCTACAGACCTGTCTGTCTCAACGCAAATAGCAGTAGATACTAAGATCCTATGGTACAAGTGTCGTGTAGATCGGATCAGGGGTCTGGCGGTTACAGGTGGAGACCGACACCGACAGATTTTGCTATGCCAAAATTCCCCTTCTGCTAAAGTGCCAGGGGATAAAAAGTACAGCGTTCCCTGGAACATGCATTGTCTGCTGTTGCGGTTTGCAAATAGGGGCAAAAACATTTAAAATTTGACCTCTGGATGACCTTTGACCCCCAAGTTGCAGCTGAATTCAACAAACTTGAAAAAAATCAGCAAATTAACTCATAATGAATATGCAATTACAGTCAAGTAGTAAAGTTCAACATGCTCTACCACTGTACTAGGTATGAAATTAATCAGTTTATGCATAAAAGAGTAAGCATCCAAGAAGTGCAGGATCAATATTTCTTCAAATCCTTATTCAGCCCTCCTCAAAGTTTATACACCAGCCTCTTTGAAGAAAGAAATGCCTTACTTACTCTCAAAAGCCTGCTGTGCTCTCTCCCTGTTGTCTGGGTTCTTATCAGGATGCACCAATATAGACAACTGTAAGTGATATCAATATTAATAAACACAATTATTCACATTTAATAAAGCGACAAACAATTGGTCATATACTGGACCAGTATTGAGGGCACAAGTGGCCCTGTGGATAAAGCACACCAAAGGTTATGACTCAGTTCGAGGCCCTGCAGTGGTGAATGTGTTGCGCCCTTGAGTAAGGCACTTTACTTTGATTACTCCTCTATACCCAGGTGTATAAATGGGTAAATACCTGCATTAAACAGGCTCCAAAATAAGAATTAGGGCGGGCAAGGCAATTTTGCCCAATTTTAAAAGGGCACCAAGGCATTGCATGTTAAAGAATAGCAATTTTTTTAGGGCACCAAGGCAAATGGTAGGGGCACCTACAGCAAATTGCCTCAGGTGCCTTAGGTTATTTTGGAGCCTGATTAAATGTTGGGAAGGTAACAGACTTGCTGTAGAGGATATGTAGCGATCTCCCTACAGCAACACTAATGATGGAGTCTGGCCCAATTGCTTTGAAAGAGAGATGGGCACTCCATTCCTGTGTACACAGGTCCATCCCCTTTACCCTTTTACTGGACCAGTTTGCAGGATTATGCTCAATTCCATTGAGGTTATACACCACTAACCAAGCTGCCGTAAGGTTGAAAAATATCAGGTGCACTTCTTTCTTGCATGGCATCTTTCAAAAACTGCTTTAATATTGTCTACAAATTGCAACAGTTTTAAGAATGTGAAAAAATTTTACAATAATATGGTACATTAGTGTGCTGTGGCATTTAGACAGCAAATTTGAGGCAATTTACTCCACACTCATCACTCTCGCATCGATTTGTCCACTATCAGCCAAACTGACTATAGAGCATCTCGTGATGGGCATTTGATGCACTTTATGCTTAGTGCTTCATAATTAAAAACTTTCTGGTCACCAATGTTGAGAATAAGGTCAATGTAATGCTCAAAGTTGCCAGTTTTTCAATAAACTACTGTGTATAATTGTGTTAGTAGTGTATGACCTTGATGATCACAGCAATTTGCTAGAAATGCAGTTAATAGATCTCAATAGCCATAACAAGGCAGGTTATATGTCAGCACTTATCAAATACCACAATATTCCCAAACTTTCATTTTAAGTGCTTCCACAAACCACAAATTCCACAAAATTTGATATTGGTACTAGTACAATGTAAAATGTGTATATTATATGCAGGGCCTCCTTGGAAATCAGTGCTCTTGTCACTGAAGGGGCTACCCTGCCTACAGAAAGCTTAAATAAATAAAAATAAATAAATACACTGTGGGATATGCAAATTTGCAGTTAGAAATGTCATCATAACTATACTTGATTCATTGCCCACCACAGAGAACCTACTCACCTTTCTGTAATGTTTCTTTATCTTATCTAAGGGCATCTCTGGATCAATTTGGAGCACCTTTAAGAAAACAGGTAAAACAAATAGTATAAAGACTTGTTTGAAATCCACATATATTTCGCATTCCATGAACACCTGCAATTACACACCGATTAGAATTAGCTGGACAAGTTCTTCCATGGTACTCATTCTAGCCCACCAAAAATAAACATCCTGAATTACATCATATACCCCTGTTGGTTAGCCAGCTAAGAAACTGGTGACTTACAAGCAGAAATAATTCAGTTTTAATGAAATACCAGAAAAGAACACAAATTATGAATTGCTGAAAATACACATTATGCCCATTTTCCCTGAGGACAAAGGGAAAGTATTCGCTGATGTAGTGCACGTTAACTCCATTGGTTACTGGTTCACGCCTTGGCTCATCCACCTGTTCCGAATTATGATATGCCATAGGATCTGTGTTGTGATCAATGTGATCAGTGGCTAGAACCAAAGTTAGCATGAGCCAGTGGACCTAGCAATGGTCTAACATGCTCTACATCAGCAAATTGCATACATTAATTACTGCATGCATCCTGTATAACGCCAAGCAGCAAAAAATGGGAGGGCAGTCTCATGTTGTTAATTTCAATTTTGGAAAGCAACAACTATGGGAGTCAGTGTAGATGAATGGGAACCTAAGCACAAAAACATGCTGAGGTAAATTCTCACTCATATTTACATTCAACTATTAAATGTCCTACAGCGTGTTCACTATAAGATGAATCATGACCAAGTACATACCAGTAGGCCTACATTCATGTATGACACTAGGGAAGACCAATGTCTTAATGCAAAATTAGTACTGTACTGACCCTAGTATAGTCCCACCTATTTTTAACCTGAAATTAGGTTGAATTTAGGGGTGGGATTATAATGGGATCTCCACCCTAACATGAAACACACGAACATCAACATTTCATCCTTTCAGACCTAAACTTATTCCAGATATTTTCAAGTGTTAAATGAGGTGTGTGATCAACAAAGACCTGTAAATAACCTACAGGATGAACCTAATTAATTTTGTAAAGAAAATCACAAGATACTACCAAAACAGTGAAAATTGTAAAAAAAAATTGCATGTAATCTATTGCCTTCCAGCAAAAAACTTATGGTGGGATTACAACATGATTTTCTACAATTCTTCAGATTCTTTCAAAACTGGGGGTGGGATTATATTCGAGCATGGGACTATACCGGGTCAGTACGGTAATTACAAGTACATGTAGTGCATTTTGGCACCTCCTCTGACAAAATGTGTGGAATATAAGTGGCAAAAGAATGGGGTCATGTTCCACCTTATACTGAACAAGGTATAATACTGGAAGCATCCTAATATCACTGTATCTGCAGTACCCTAAATAGTCTCTCTGGGACCTGAGTAAATTGTTATCAATCTTCGGACACACACACAAGCAGGCCTGGTAAAAGTGGGGAACTCAGAAAGCAGTGTCCCGGTAAAGTTTGACACTTGGAGGGAAATTTTGGTCTTTAAAACTAAAGACATCCATTAGAAACAGTGGGAAATTTTGCCATCCTGGAGGGAAAATTTTGCCATCCTGGAAGGAAATTTTTGCCATTCTGGAGGACTATTTTGCCATCCTGGAGGACTATTTTGCCATCATTGAGGAAATTTCCATTCTGGAGGACTATCTTGCCATCCTGGAGGGAAAATTTTGCCATCCTGGAAGGGAATTTTGCCATCCTAGAGGGAAAATTTGCCATCCTGGAAGGGAATTTTGCCATCCTGGAGGAAAATTTTGCCATCCTGGAGGAAAATTTGCCATCCTGGAGGGAAAATTTGCCATCCTGGAGGGAAAATTTGCCATCCTGGAGGGGAATTTTGCCATCCTGGAGGGAAATTTTTATTATGTTCCTGGGAATTTTTATCATCCCTGCACAAGTGTGCAAATATTAGATCAGGCATCTCCTAATTTTAGCTCCTTCACATTCTTGTCAGAAAGATCTTTACTCAGCTCTTTCTTACAGTACGGCAGCATTTCAATACTCACCTCAAATGGGTTTAAATTAAAATATGTACTACCCGGTCTCAGCAGCCTGTCAATTTGTTGTTGGGGAGTCAGGACAGAATCACGCTTCTCAATTTCTTTTACCTGTATTTAAAAAAAAAAAAAAAATAATAATAATACATTTCAGATCGATCCGCTGGCTAGTTGTTGAAAATGGAAGTCAGTCAGTGAACACGAAAGTTCCCCACGGAAATCCAACTTTCATTTTTTATTTACGTAAACAACGCTCGTTTTATACAATAAGTACTGCATGCCCTATCAGTGCAGTGGTACATGTGTATATTTGTACTGTAATGCGTAATTTTACTTAAAAACTCGCGATCATTAACCTATCTTATGAATGAAAACAAGATTGTCCACATGTATTACGTTACATATTTTACTAGCTTAAAAATGAGTTCGCAGTTCGTACTTAACTAAAAAAGTGAGAAGTCGGGTCACTCATTTCTGGGGGTGCAGCGTGCCCCGAGCTTACCAAAAATATAATTTTTGCGCTATTTTATAAAAAAATGCACGCTGTGCACAAAAACACAACTTAGCGCGAACCCCGATTCCCAGTCAGACCTTGACAGATCCCATCTACGAAGTCCAGGGCACTGAAAAATTCTCTCGGGCAATTAAAATGTACAGTTATGCCACCCTGTCCGATGGGGCTATGTCGCAATCACTACGAAGTGAGAACTGAAACTACACCAAATCACCACCCTGAATTCTGGCTGAAACTCCCTTAATCCCGGGACCACTAGACCACCATACTTAAACCATGCAATGTACTTCCACCTAACAAAATCTATTAATCTCCAAAAATATCTTAAAAAAATAGAACTCGTTGATGAACTCCATCCATAACACACCCAAAAATAGAACTCGTCCATGAAATCCACCCATAACTCACCAAAAAATAACTATAACATAATCCATCGAACTCCATCAAAACTCACCAAAAAATAACTCTAAAATGGTCAAAGGTCAAGGATCAAAGGCTAGCACCCACCAAGATGGCCAAATATTTACCATTTTTGTGAAATGTTGACTTTTTTACATTTCCCTACCCCCTGTCAGACCCAGGGGAGGACCCTGGGGGATGAATACACTGTTACTAGGGGCTTGTGCCCTCCTACAATATATCCAAGTTTGGCTACTCTAGCTCATCTAGGAAAAAAGATATGGCCAAATGTTGACCTTTTTTGTGTGTGCAATATTGACTTCGACATTTCCCTACCCCCCTGACAGACACAGGACACTGGGGGAATGAATTACATGGTTAGTAGGGGCTTGTCCCCTCCTACAATATACCCAAGTTTGGCTACTCTAGCTCATCACGAAAACAAATTTGGTCAAATGTTCCAAGGTTAACATTTTTATCACAGTCGGACGCTGCTCATTTTATAGTCCATGTTCCGAACTTGTTCAGCGGGGACAAAA
The DNA here is from genome assembly GCA_023653785.1 of Ophioderma brevispina. Classification (NCBI taxonomy): domain Eukaryota; kingdom Metazoa; phylum Echinodermata; class Ophiuroidea; order Amphilepidida; family Ophiodermatidae; genus Ophioderma; species Ophioderma brevispina. The sequence goes on from JAMKCH010017092.1 coordinate 26,405, forward strand.
AAAGTAAGTCAAGTTCAGGCAAGTGCTATTTGTCCTGGGGTTACCCGATCGGGCAAGCTGCCAGGAAATATTTATTGAGGCCTGGCTCTAGGTGAATTTGGTTTTTAAATCCATGCTCACTCTCACAGGTTTCCATACACAAGTATTCCATATGAATTCCTCCTTCAATTCTTCCCATTTATGGAATTATTGGGTTTATCTCTGATGAGTGCCGAGATACTCTCTGCCATAATTCTTTTTCTCAGCGTCAAAACTATGCCCGCATTCCTGCCAGACAGAACCATGACAATGTGCAAGGTTAAGATGCGCATTACACACAGCAACTCTACACAACGCATGTATGAAGACACCTATTTCAGAAGAGGAATTATGACGGTGACTATAATAGGCTGCTGCATAACACCATGAAAACCTGTTTAGTTGGCAAGACATTTGTTACTTGAACTCAATATTTTTACAAATGTGAATTAGCATTTTCAAGAGCATTTTTACCATTGGATGGCTAACCCTTTCCCAAACCCTACCCTAACCCTATCCCAAAACCCTAACTCCAAATCCTAACCCTAAGCCCAAACACAGGGCATAGGGAAGAAAGCCTAATAGAAAGTGTAAATTTGTTTAAACTAAAATTAATAAGATATAAAAGTTGATACAAATAAGCCTACAATGTTATAATTGCCGATGGTATGCGTGCGGTGTGGCTTATATTTTGTTACTATGGTATGGCAATGTGCATAGTTATAGTCTCAGTTAAACTAAAGGATGAAATAACAAAAGAAATTTACTGAAAATGTGTATTGTAAACTTTCTTCTTCCCAACCTAAATAAGGCCAAAATGATGAAAAACCTAACCCATCCATGAGGAATTTTTTTCACCCATTACATTTAACTTTCACAGTATTTTGAAAGGAAAAAAGGTCCACTCTTGTAGGACTAATCCTGGTTTAAACACAGGTCTAAAGTTAGTCTCCCTTTCAGAATACCAGCCTATATGATTGCTTGATTGTTTCCCAATAACTTATGTCTCAGTTACTCCCATCGAATGTGTGTCCTCAGCTTTGGTCAGTACAAACCTTCAGACACACAAGGACAGACATAGGATTGCACAGCAGCATGTTTTGTTGACATCATTTTACTGTTTACTTTCATTTGACAGGAGTAGCACTACTTGAATACACATACTGTAATTACTGGACAATATAACAAGATTAGGCCACTGAATTGAGAGTTGTTCACTCAAGCATGCCATTTCACACCTTATGATAGCTTTATAAACAACCCTCAACAATTGGCATGATTGGCAGTGCTGCTTGTTTATGTTGATACATCATGATAATTACAATGCACAAAACCTCATTTTCCTTGATTTTTATGAAAATTGAGCAAGTGTGGTTCAGTATTATGTGATAATTTTGGACTTAGTTGTCACAACTAAAAGTGATTTAGGTTAAAGACGCTATCAGTGATCCACCCGAAAGAGTCAAAATATTGGAAATTTGCAGGAATAGCTTAAAAGTGAAGAATAAGTCTGTAAAATTCTCATAAGTTACTTTTCTCAGCTGAAGAATTGACAGAAAAGGAAGAAAATGGCAGCATTCAAAGATATGAATCTCCATTCAATTATGTGTTGTAGTAAGGGTCCGTATGAACAATAATGACTAACATGCTAAAATATCTGATTTGGTCCTTATTAGGTTGCTTCTGGTCTTATCATTTGCAGGGTATGTTAGGGTACCTGCCTGTACTTGTTACAGACAATGCAAACATTCCTGATTTTTGATGATTTTTTTCGATTTTCTGATTTAGCAAATCACTGATACTAAGTGCCTTTAACTTTCACTCATACTATTTTGAGGCAATTACAGCATGTAAACAAACCAACTTATGGGCCATGTGAACATGTGTGTTGTGCTTTTCAACACCCTGTCTTCCTTGGATGACGTAAGGAACCCATGGATTTGATCCATGTATGTGTCTCAGTGAACTTCGGTAGTTTTTGCACTTATTATAACTAGAATTTTGCGGTTCTCGGCTTTCGCGCTCGCTATATTCAAAGAATATAAGCTGTGGGCCGCCCCATGACCTTTGACCCTGGCCCTTTGACCTTTGATCTCATCAACATATGAGGGCTCGCATGGTGCACCTATGACAAAAGTTTGGTTCCAATTGAACTTCAAGTTTTCAATTTAGATCAATTTTACATTTTAAGCCCATTTTCAACTTGACCTCACATGACCTTTGACCTTTCAACATGACCTTTGACCTCATCAACATATGAGGGATCCCATTGTGCACCTATGACAGAAGTTTGGTTCCAATTGAAGTTAAACTTTTCAATTGAGGTCAATTTAAAAAAAAAACTTTTTGTGACACACACATACACACACACATCCACACATCCACACATACATACACACGCACAACGGATTGCTAAGTGGTCCTGCCAGCTATAGCTGGCGGCCCACAAAAATGCTTGGTAATCATGCCTTGATTACCATTTCATCTTGATTATTCTATGACAAATGCACATTGGAACATTGCTAACGATATAACTGATAATTAAAATACTGATCAACAAGAAGATCATTGGGATTTCCCACACAGTCGACTCTGTGAAGGAGACTGTACTGTATCTCCCAAAATGGAGGAGCAATCCGATTGCACGCGCAGTTGTAATGGTGAAAAGGCTTATACTATAACATTGTCTGCTAGCAGTCTGGATTTTATTTATGACTTACGTCATTCAAATTGCATGGTACAATTTTTGTCAATTAAATTTATAAGTAGTGTAGAACCGATCCACTCTGCTTCTGAATCGGCCGATCTCCGATCATGTTTAGGTTTGATCGGCTGATTCCGATTCAGATACCAATTCTCTGGTGATATCAGTAACCCGTGAGATTTGCAGTGGTATTCTGTACATTGTAAAATTTTGCGTCTCTGAAATTTGTGTACTTTCTTATTCCTTACGCTAAATGATCAATTACTTTACAATGTCGACCAGTTTTTTACATTCGTTATTCAAAAGTTCGTTTATCCGAAGGTTCCTTAATCCAAACACTGGAAATCACAAATGGCGTCATGCCGAAGGTTTTATTATTAATCCAACAATTTGTTTTCTTTTATCCTAAGGTTCGTTGTTCCGATCTCGTTTTACCGAATGTGTGTTATTCGTAAGGTTCGATTATGAAGGTTGTCGTTGATCGAAAATGAAATAAGGTTTCGTTGATCCGAAATTCAAATTTAATGTCCAAGGCCAATGCAGCTATTCTTATTTAATTTGGTACAACGAACCTTAAATATCTTTTTTCAAAAAAAGATCATGAAACCTTCAAATTAACGCACGTACTTGCAGAAATTACTGAAACCTTGCAACAAACTGAACCTTCACAGGGATAAACATAACGCTCGTGAATACAAATTGTGGTTAATTGTGGTATTTTTGTTCGACCACTAACCCTCCTCAGGTCGTTCTGAACTTTTGTTCTCCATACCGGTCCTTCTCCCTCCCCCTAGACTCGGGTTAAATAAGCTTCCCGTGAACATTTCAACCAAGGTTAATTTGTTTTTTGAAGAGGGAAGTAGCTTGAAAAATGAGGAACTTCATTTGGGGTAACACCGACAAGGTTAAACACTTTTGAATCGCCCGACAATGGCACATTCGGCCCTGAAAAGACACCAAACATGTAAAAAATCATAAAACTTCTTCATCGATAAAATTAATATTCCTTACTGGAAAACAGGTAATACTGAAAAAAGAAGTGAGTTTTGTAGAAAAGGGAGAATTTGGCAAGTAAAAACGACTCGTTCGAAGTGAAGACGCCCTTTTAAAATGTCCGAACTACTTCTGGTAGCCTATAGATCCCTGATTGGCCCAAAAGTGAGGGAACAACCAAGGGGCATCTGAGCGTGTTTTGGATAGTTGTATACGCACAAACAAGATTGCGCGGTTTTGCAATGTTTTGGTGCAACGGCCTCACCGGGAGTGTTTATCGGCTTATTGGTAGCTCGAAAATGGATTTTGTTGACAATTTTCCTTCAATTTTAAGGACTAGTTTAAAACAAAAATAAGTTTAAAGCAGAGCCATTGGATAGCAAGAGGTTTATCTCAAGGGTGAGGTGGAGTTGATTTTGAGGTGATTTAACCAGTAAACCATGTAGAGTCCTAAAATACACTTTTTGCCAACAAATTTTCGGATAAATACCTTCGCCTTCGAGGCTTCGGATGATGGGTAGACCCAGATTGACGTCCTTATTACGGGGCAACAAACAAGATATTGCACCAATAAACAACAAATGACGCAAATCACAAACAATGACAATGCGAACAACTGACATAGCACTGTGACCACTGACTGTCACTCCCACTGTCAGTGATTGTTACTGAGCGTTGCACGCAAGAAAGGCAAAAAACAATGAAGGAGCTTCGTTAGAGGCAGGCAATCTGAGCGAGGGCGGCTATAAATTTGGACTTGATAATTATGTCATATGTAAAACTGTGCCATTTCAACTGTAAAAAAACTGTGTTTTATGCATGGGTTTCAGAAAAATGTGTATAAAAAAAGAAAACATAAGTGCATATTTTTGTTGTGGTTGGTTGGACTTACAGTTTTAAATGGCCAGGGAATCAAAATATTAATATTGGTTACTTTGGTTTGGACTTTTTAGTTTAATACTAACGTAGTCTAACAAATAGATTTTTTACACAAAAACACTTAAAAAAGGCAATTTTAGGGAAAAAAATGCAATTGTAAAGCCAAAAATCTTTGGATGACAAGGCTCTGACTTGGTTTGACGAAAACTTCAATGATTTGGCCATCAGAAAACAATTTTAGTTGAATCCTGGAGCGCTGCCATTTTTTCTACCGGTTGGGCAAAAATGCCTTTTTTTAGCTCAAAAATTGGGCCTAAATGGCCAAAAAATGAGCAAATTGACCAAATTTTTCCCTATAATTTCATTTTGTACACCTAAATGTGGATGGTGGAATTGTCACTTCAAAATTTTACAGTGGGGAAGAAGATCAGATGCATTGGATTAAATTGACCAAATATGGGCACCAAAATATCAAATGTTACAATGTGTTGGGGTGGCACTGGCACAGTTTTCTCAAAGTTTTACACAGTATTCTATTGGACCAACTAATACCGGCATAATAGTCATATCAGAGTTATAGAACGATCAGACAAAATACAAAATTCATCAACCAAAAATTCAAAATGATGTTTGGTATTAAAGAATATATAATTTGTAGTAGTAGGAGAGTTGATTACTTTTAACTAGAATAGAAATAAAGTTATAGTAATAAAAAAATGTGGTCCTTTAAATGAATTCTTTTTAAGCACAGGATGAGCCACAAAGACTTGTGACCACCAGCTGGCAAACTGCACTGAACTATGGATTCACTGAAAGCGGGGTGTGTTTTGCGTGGATGATATGTGAAGGAAATACAATGACAAGGATTTGGTCAACACAATGGTGGCATGATAGGGAAAACAAAGCGCACAAGAATTAACATCCACCACCGAGTCACAGATTTGCACCAATATGGGTAAGTTGAATTTTATAGATTTATTGAAACCTAGCAAACAACCACAAAAAAACTCCTCAAGTTGAAATAGGTTGAATGTCTCCACCAACGGCAGGGTGTCTGGTTGTTTAAGATACTGCTAGTACAGGGAACTTTAACGTCGTTTTTTGACATTGGTAGTCGGCACTGACTAAAAGGCCAAATAATGCATTGAAAAGCCGTAGCAATCAAGCTCACTGGACTTGCCGACGCAGTGCTGTCGTCGGAGTCACATTACACTAAGAAAAAACGAACCCTAATGGGCCACAGTAGTTTATCATGCACCTACTTCAGTAACAGTACTATGTACTTTTGCTTGTCATTTATCTCCTGCAATTACTGTTTCTTCGATGAAACAATTAAAATTACGTCTGTATTTGGGATATTCTTGTCGGGGAGTCGTGCTTACCGATTTAACGTTATACGTAATGTTGTATACTAGAAATGATGGTGATTCGTAAATTGAAATGCAAAAGATTGATTAATGATGACTCGTCTGACCTGCTAGTTACGCTAACATGGTAACTCAGGACTTAGTACTGATTACAGAACTTTGCTATTAAACATGACTTAGCCATTTTTCCTGAACTCAGCGAAGTTCACTTTGGCGAAGGATAACTTATCTTTAATTTTTATTTTACTTAACTCTCACCCGCAAGTACGTCTCATGACAAGCATGTGTTCTCATGATTCATATGAAGATGGTTGATGTCACTTTTCACGTACCTATGTTCGCGAAAAAAGTAGATCATTTTGGGTGGAGTCTGCTCATTATTACCTTCACAATCCGTATTCGTTGATAATATCGCTAGGACTCAGTGATTAGTATGCACGCCACTGGCGAACTACGCAATCGTTGGTTTTGCGCCGGTGATTCTAATATTTCCTTGACAAGATGCTAAGCCACACTCGGGCGAACAGATATCTAGAGCCAAATTTTGTCCGGGCGCTCCTTCTTTTAACATAAATTGACTAGATGCCATTTACGATGGGTTTCTTGTCCATGCTTGTTTTTTTTTGGTGCGTGTATTGTGAAATTGCTTCGGACGCAGTGGCGATCCAGATCAGAAAAGCATGGGCGCAAGGAAGAGTTACTAATTGTTGAGGTATCGGCAACAGACTTATTCATGCAAAACACTTATTGAAGTAGTAAAGATTATGTTGTATCAAGTGGATTCACTTACGATATTCCTAGCTACAATACATGTGTAAAGAGTTATATGACCATTCAACGTGTTTGGATTGATAACAACACATTTTACTCTACTTTGTGCCCCTGCTTGTTCTGATTCTGGATCCGCCACTGTTCGTAAGAGAAGTTTCTAGTCCGATTGCTGTTGTGTGCACCTGTCACTCATTGCTCTCACGCGATCGACGCGGTGTGGTTGTGGCCGTATTCACGGACTAGTCAGACGATGTTAGCCAAGAAATCACAAAGTTTAGGCCGTCTCATTGTTTTAATTAAACAAACAAGCAAGCATGCAAACACAAAACTTTTGTGAAAATTACAAATTTAAAATTTTCCGATTTTTATAGCCCTAGCTCACTCTTCACTTTATTTGGGATAAGGCCAAACTTTTTTTTTTTTTTCTAGGAGGCACTCATAATACTATATACCCATGGCCACATATACCGCAGCAATTAGTTACTTTGTGGCTATGGGCTTGGCCGGAAGCGTCTGAATATGTGTTGGAAACGGATTTTGTTCTCGGTGGTGTGTCGCATTTGTTTTGACCGTGTGAACGACCTTTAACCTCGTCTTTTATGCTTCCGGTTTCATTCGGAACTTCAATTCCGCTGTTAGAAATCGTTCCGCCCTATTTCTTCTCGAATTTTCATTTTGTATATCAAACATTGTAAAACAAATGGTATTCATAAATGTGTATAGCATTGAAGAATTGACACATGCAGGTTGGAGTGCATTTTGCGGTATTTTGGTCTCTTGTAACCTGCAAAGATTTGAGTTCGTCTCAATACCGTATGCCACTTCAATACAACGAACTAGGACATGAGAATCCGCTGTTCGATAATGCCCAGTGCTACTGATAAATGGATTCGAAAAAATGTCCTAGTTACTAGGACACTGACAGCCCGAAATTTCAGTATGACTCTGTTGTACTAATATACTGCACAACCCTCGCTGTCTTTATTTGGGACGTACGTCATACTTAGAAAAAACGTACAATCACCATTTTGTGTCAAATTATTTTCTAAGAAGTGTATCTTCCAATTAGCACTATCCGTAAAGATTTAAATCATTTTTTAAAAATCAGGCCGGTAAACAATACTCCTAGGGCCTAGGCTAGCCTGTTCGCTTCGACGCCGGGAGCAGGCGAGAGACTTCGTGCGTTACCAAATATTGCCCTTAATTAAGCGATGAAACTTTGTTTTATGTTTACAATATTTCAAATGGACACTTTGATAAATTTTACAGCAACTAAGTATACCTCTGTCATAAACTGAGAAAAAGCCCCTTCTCCGCTACCGAAGGGCCACTGCCACCAGTAAATGCGCCGATATCCACTGCTGGACGCCATTTTCTTTTTGTGTGGCTTTTGTTATAGAAACTTTATTCTGGGATTTTCTCAAAAGATATGATTATAACCTAATTTCCTATTTTATTACTATTTTTTTCAAGATATTATTTGTTTATTCAAATGCCATGAGAGAATCGTGAATTAATCTAAACAATA